>CM046474.1:15083421-15307567 GCA_025506415.1 Flaveria robusta
AGTGGCTAATTCCTATCAAAAGGCCATCAATCCTATGTAATAGGCATCAATTCTTTATAATGAATTAATTTTAGTCTCTAAAATGGATGCACATTCACATTGATTTGTCCTTCTTTTCGTTTAATAGAATTTGAACTCCCAATGAAGAATACTTGATTAGATAAATCTATTATCCAAAAGTTATCGCATTTTTTTCTTGACTTCTTGCATATTCTTTGGAAGTAATCTGTAGAACGATTTTTAGTATTATTCACATCATATGCCAGGAAGGTAATGCGTCCTTTCATTGAGCGCTTTGTTTCTTTCGCTATCAAGATGATGTGGTTTATCTTTCTCAATCATTCACAAGATACCATTAGTCTTTTACCGTTTGGCAAATGTAATCGTACTAATTTCCTATCACAATCAATTTCTACACACGTACGGTTTAACCAGTCCATTTCTAAAACCAAGTCTAGTTCTCCTAATTTCATAGGCATTAGGTCTGTATAGATGGAATGGTCATTTGGTTCTACTGAACAATTTATAACCATATCACCTATCTTTTATTTGGCTCCATCAACTATTTCCACCATAAAAGTATTTTTAAAGTCCCTATCTCACATGGATCTTCAAAATCAATTGACACCAAGCACAACACGTTAGTTGAGCGAAATCTAAATAGCATATGATTGAGAAACCCAAGATGAACAACATAATCACTTCAAATACATGCACATTCACCACCATAGATGATCACATTATGTAAAATCAATATAGGTTATAGAGAGAATTACAATGAAAATCGAGGGCATGTACAAGAAGGTTTTTTTGATTCCTATCAACATGGTGCACCTCAGTGGGACGTTAAAAGGCCATGGACACTTTGACTAAATAAATATAGATCAATGGATAGAAATTAAGGAAGAGAATCTAGGATTAACACTTCTTTAATTCGCTATACACTAACTAGATGCGTACTAGCGTGATCAATCAATATCTTAGTAATCCATTCTAATTATGATTTATATACATTTGTATAATACTAAACCAAAAAAAGCTGAGTGAGTAAAGCCTAACTAGTAGTACAAAGTAATCGGCCAAATTAATCTCTGAACAAGTAATCCGCCAAGTACTAGTAATATGTTGAGTAATTGTGTACTCGCATTAAATGATCTTGATTGATAGATTAGCCTATCATATTAGGTCTCTACATTCTTCCCCTAGGCTAATGTTATCAAACTATTATTTAAAAAATAATTGTTGTTGAATGGGGAGCGCTACCAACAAATGATCTCTAATTTAGAAACTCAGCTAATGCACTCATAAACCTCTTCGTTTATTTTTCAAATAAAATATCATGACATATTTTATTTCTTGCAAGCCTTTTAATGTCTTCTTCTTTAAATATGGCTAAGTCAATTAGATCTGAAATCATGTAAGTCTTGTCATTTTTACAATCAATCATCACCTCTCCGATACCAGGACTGTACTACTAGTGGTCAAAATATCATAGAGAATTGGCAGGTAGCATTTTGTGTAATGGTATCATCTTTTGTTTTTTATAGGAGGACATATCATATTGACAGTCTTTCTCAATGTAACAGGGTCTTTAACTCCTTCATCTTTCTTGAAAATTTACTTGACACTCTTCATACTTGGAAAATCAAAGCACCCTTGCTTGTGAAAATGCTATCTAAAGTTTTCGGCCTTCACAACACTTCCTTTATTTTTCATGAAACATCATCTGATTTGGATAAATCAACCATGGTGCAAGTACTAAATCAGTCTTCTTTTTGGGGTACTCTAATCTTCCCTTCTTTTTCTTAATAACAAACATATCTTTCTCTTTGTCCTATACCTAGCTACCAGTGATGATCTATCTTCATATTTGTCATAATAATCCTTCTAGTCCCATGTAGTGATGCATAACCGGTGGTTATCACAAAGATAACCAAGAACTCGACTGAGTACTACATTGGAATTGACTATTTCTATTGCTGAGGCAGAAAAAGGCTATCATATATTTTGAATTTGTTGTGGGATTGTTTACTTGTAGATTGACTTCATCATTAATACCGGTGACAAATTCATCTAAAACTAGATCTAGTTCACATATTTTTGTTGTAGCTTCTTTTGGTGGGTATTCTAGAATGCATCAAAGCTTCCTCTGATATCTCCTTTAAAATCGAAATCAAGTTTTTCGGAAGACTTGGTATCAACACCACCACTCATTCCACCCTTATCTTCTCTTAAATCATTTCTATCAACTAGAGGACTAGTTGGTTTATCCATTATTGTGACTACTACTAGCTTTATTACCATGACTACCTCATACATCCCTATATCCTCCTCGGTGGACATGATCACCATCATCAGTACCTTTTCCATTATTGCATCCTACATTTTACTCTTCATCTCCTTCAATTTCTTTGTGTTAAAGTGTGTAATTGGATGATTGAATAAACTATAATGGTGTCAAGCTTCATCACTTTATCATTCAAAATGATCTATGTAGTCATAAGCTTCTCGATCCTTTTATCCTTAGAAAATGACTCATGCTCTAGCTTGAATACATGATGCTGTAATGGATGAATACAATAGGTGCTGCTTATGAAGAATAAACTAATCTCTTATGCTCAGCCACTTTGTAAGGATTAAATCTAGAGGCTAAGGAAATCAATTGAAGACATTGAAGATCAAGAAGAAGTCACGCGAGAACTTTTGATCCACACGAGAAGTTAGTTCAAGCACGAGACCTTTTGTTTTTAGTATAAATAGTTTACTTTTGAAATGCTTGTAATTAAGATAGATATTTCCTTATTCTAAGTACACTTTGTAATCTTTTGAATCAGAGAGCAATACAATTCAAAGTGTATTTACATTTGTTGCTTGAATCTTCATTATATCCATATATTACAATGTCGTAAGCAATTACATTCCGTATTCTTCTCATGAGATCAATCTAGTGTTGTTTTAGAATATCCTTACAATTGGTATCAGAGCCATGAGTGCTCTAGATCAATTGGATTGAAGATTGAAGAGTTTTGAAATTTTCTTAAGCTACTAATTCGATTTTCTTTTGAAGATTGCTTTGATTTCTGCATTTTGTGAACAATTTGAAGATGACAAGAATAGAAACAAGTTTAGTTGATAAAATGATTGTGTTTACAAGGTTTAGTTGAACTTAATGAATCAATTGGAGACAATTAGGATCAAATTTGAATCTAAATCATTAATTTGAAGATTAATCACTTAATTTTGGACAAATTGGTGATATGATTGAGGCTAGAAACTTTGAAATTGCAAAGAGTTGAATGTGCGAAAACTCAGTATTCGCACGCGAAAAGTATCTATTCTAGTGAGAACTTTAGTAATTTGCAAAATTTTGTTAAAAGAAGATTCCAATCGCGCGAGAACTTCAACATTTTGCAAAAGTCAGATACAAATCTATCCGCTCGCACGAAGAGTATTTGAAGGCATTGTTCGCGCAAAGTATTTGAAAAGCATTATTCACGCGGCAATTTCAGTTTTCTAAATTTCTAAAATGTTTAATTTTCAAGTTTATACAATGGCAAATCTGAATAACATTACTGCTACACTAAACCTTGACAATGAGATTGTCACAAGAACAAAACCTCCAAGACTCCTTAATGAATATGATTATCATGACTCGGTGTACATGTTTGAGAAGCATGTCATATACACTGAGCAAAGGATATTGCAGTCGATTAAATACGACCGTTCATTCCTATGTACACAAATGACAAAAAAGAGCTTGTTCCTAAACATGAACATCTATGGGATGAAAAGGATATGAAAAAGCTTGAACTTGATGAGAATGCTTATGCAGCAATCTCTATGGCACTCACTGCTGAGATTTCACAGAAGTTCAAAGAGTTAAGAGGAGCTAAAGTTTTATGGGATGCTATGGAGGAATAAATAATAGGAAATAAAGACATGAGGGAAAGTCAAAAAGACATGTTAAATCAAGAATTTAACATGTTTAATAATGTGTTAGGTGAGACATTAGAAGCTTAAATGTAAAGATTTGTAAAACTGATCACTAAGATGAAGAGTGCTGGAATATCCTTGGAGAATATAATAGTTAAAAAGAAGCAATTGAATTCATTATATTACACTTGGAACAACAACTGCACTACAATCTAAAGAACCAAAGATCTATTTACATTGTCTCCTAGTGATCAAATCTCGACTATCAAATCATATGAGATGGATGACAAACAAAGAGCTCCAAATCACTTAAACACAATGGGAGCTGAAACAACTGCACTATATGCTAAAATGGCAAGTAATCCTAATTACTATGTTAGCTACTCACAAATGTGTCAACAACAACAATCAGCAAACCCTTTCATTCTTGTTGTCAAAAAAACTTTTGTCCCTCAATTCCAAATTCCTAATCCAAACCAATTTTCTTCCATGCAATCTCAACACATACCCTCTCAGCCACAAACTTTCTCTTATCCACATAGTCAACCTTCACAACCCAGTCAACAACCATTTGTTGTCAACTCCAACACATCCTAGCAAACTATCCAAATTGCTGAAGAACATCTTGCTATATTCACAACATTTATGTCTAGTTATGAAGCTTTCATGGCTGGCAGATTAAGTGCATCAAACCTACTAGTTGATGATTTGCAGCAAGTCAATCCAGATGATGTTAAAGAAAACGATATCAAATACCAAATGGCCATGGTGGTGTATAGGGCTAAAAAATTTACAAGGAGAACGAGGAGATAAATGTTTGGAGTAAACAACTCTAGCAATATCAGGTTTGATAAAACAAATTTGAGGAGGTATAATTGTGATAAACCACATCACTTTGCAAGCACTGAGGCAAAAAAAAAATCGAACTAATAATGGCAAGAAAATGGTAACAGTCGAGATGGAAACGAAAGGGATGAGCTCACTAGGTGAGAGGACATTCTTTTTAGGGTTACTGGTAAAGCGGAGTGTTGAAAAATTTTGCTTTTTGCATACTCACTCTCAAACTATGTGAACTATGTGTTAAAAAAGTCTACTTTCTCAGATGCAAAATCTACTTAGACACCCACACCTACTAGACCAGTTTTAGGAGCTAACATCAATGGAATCATAGTTAATCAAAAGTTATATCGCTTGATGAGTAGTTCGTTAATGTATATTATTGCCAGCTATCCGAACATCATGTTCGCCATTTGTTAATGTTCTTATTATCAAGCCAATCCCAAGAATTCACACCTTACTGCTATTAAACGCATCTTTTGGTATCTAAAGACAAGACTTGGCTTGGTCTTTGGTATTATGAGAATAATGATTTCATATTATTTGCTTATTCTAAGAGTGACTATGCTGGTTGCAATCTTGATAGGAGATCAACTACATCTGGATGTTAATTTTCATAGCAATAATTAATTTTTTGGGTAGTGCAAGAAGTAGATGGGCATGCCTAACTCTACAATTGAAGTCCCATATATTGCTGCCTCGAGTTGTTTATGTGGATGCCATATTAGTTGCTGAATTATGGTTTAAACTTTTTAACACAAGTACATACGATGATAATGAGGTTGCATTTAGAAATATTGCAGACCTTGTTTAGCACTCTAGAACCAAGCATATGGAAATCAAAATTCAGTTTATCCGAGACTATTTTGAAAAGAAAAATAAATTCATATAAAAAAGGCATTGTCTGATAATAACAATACGGACCACAAAAACATTTGATACGTCTTGATTTAATATACTTGCTGAATCCCGCAACATGATTTCATTTGAAAGCTTGCAATGAATATCAAAAAAACATTTTCTTTTTATGTGGGAGGAAATGGAAATGATGGTGGTGCTTTGGGAAGCAATAAAAATGGTGGTGGTGATTAGTATGATGATTGTAATGGAAATAGGAACGGTAAAGACAACGACAATGGTAATGGCTATTGAAATGGAAATGATATTTGTAATGGAGCAGGGAAAGGAAACATGAATGGAATTGGTGCAGCAAGTCGGTGCTTCATTTGCAAGGAAAAATATTTTTGAATACGGGATACTTTCTTTTAGCAGCTAAATACTTTTTTTTACTAAGACTGATCCTTGAAGAGCATTGGTTCTCCGTTCTTTTTGTTTAGGAAGCTTGATAATAGTCTTATTGTTTGTGATTTGTTCCTGTCTACAGATGTATGTTATCAGCAGACATCCTCATGCTTTTAGTAGCTATTGTGTATTGTTTTATGGTTTATGTTTATTAGAAGAATGGCTAAGATGACTAGCTGATGTTTTTAATGAATAAGAGATTCTGTTTATTCTTCTTGTCATCTAATTTTGTCTTCCTTTCTACAACCTCCTATACTAATGATGAAATACCCCTTAATTTTCTTAAGGATCTTTTGGCTGTTGAGAGATGTTTGTTGACCACTCTATTGCTATAGGACTTCAAACAAATCTTTGATTTAGGCTTAGAGGTTTTGTTAACATTCTTTTTTGTTATGGTCACCTTTTCCACAAATGAGGCATTCTAGAACTTTTTTTTAGTGTTTCCTTCTTTACTTTGATCTCCACATCCTTCAGCTATTTTAGAAGTTTCTCTATTTTTCTAGTCTTATTTAATTCATGCTCAGCAAATGATCCTAGATCTATTTTATGTCTAGGATGGTTAATTTGTTGATTTCTTATAACTTTGTAACATAATTGTTGATTCTTTAGGGTTGCTTCATTCTCCTTCTTCTCATGCCTTAATTCATAATTAGCCTGTGACTGTACATTGATCTTCCTTTCAGGGAACTTCTCACTATGGTCACTTAGAGCTTCTTCTAAAGCCTTTTGAACATATGGATAAGATCGTTCTTCATTTGATTTTTTGACTTTCCTTCCCTTCTAATCTTAGATGTGCTGGCACAACAACTTTTATCATGCATCTTCTTGAGACATCCCAGCTCCTAATTTGAGATTTCACTCACGGTTGATGGATATTTAGAAGAACAAGCATCATATTCGACGGTCGATGCTAGTGAGCTCCTGTTACGTTTTGTTTTGTTTTCCTTCAAAAACTCAGGATGAGCTATATTGAGTGGAGCTTTATTTGTAGTTCTTTCGGTTATTGTGATGTAGTTGAGTGAATGTTCACTCACACTATACTTGCTTTTTTAGATTTCTTTATTTGAAATATCAACATCCTTTATCGAATTTATATCTTCTTCATTTATCACAGGGTCAGCAAATGTAATTGGCTTCATGTCAAAGTTTCATCAAAACTGTATGTTGGAGTATATACCAATGGCGTTTCCACAACATGATACCCCAAACCAACTTTATTTAGGTACAACTTTTGGGAACTTTCTATGATAATAATTTTTCAACTTTTTAGACTTGTTAGCATAGGATCGAGTTATAGCTAGGTCATGCCGTGGAGATATCAGTATTACCAAGAGATCATCGATTTGGGGTACTAAAATTATTTGTTCATGTTTATATAATGATACAATCTTTTCTTGTAAGGCCCCATTCCTAGGAAGCCCCACATCTGGCCCCTCATAGCATAAAAGCATTTATAAAACATCATTTGCATCAGAAACATAAATTTCATTTCATAATAGTGTAATACATTGTCTCAAAACTTTATATACTATCATTTAATCTTCAAAAATTTTGACAATAATTACAATCATTCAAAATTCTTCAAGTGGGAGTCCTGACGCACTCACGACCATGCCTGCACCCTCTCAGCATCACCGGCTACCTGCCAACTATTATGCATACAAAGTCAGCGACGCTGAGTGAGTTATAGTTTAGATAAATAAATAAATACTTTTCGTTTAATAAAACTTTGCCTCATGATATGCGAACATACATCAATATATACACATCATTACATTCATTCATTCTTTATCTTTCATCATCATTCTTTCTTTCTTTACCGTTCACTTTCACGGATCAATGTCATATGCTAGGTCCCCCAACCAAGGACTGAGACTAAACACGATCTCAAGACCTAGCGACAACGATCTCATTACATAACATGGTCGAACACAAGGATGTGACCCCGTGACATACATTCGAGACTGTTTCGGCCACCCACAATTGAGCTAACTACCACGGGATAGTGAACCTCTATTCATACGTGAGCAATCCCTCAGATTGGACCCCTGTCAAAATGTTTTTGGCTTATAAGGCCTCTCATGGTTGAGTTGACGACTTCTTAATAAGTCGTAAAACTCCTTTCATATGGTCAACCTCTCAGATTATACCCCTGTGTGCATCCTCCCAAGCTAGCTAAGCCACACAACAGTTGAGCTAACAACCCTTCATTGGGTCGTGAACCTTCTTACGTTGCTTGCAAGACATTAGTTTATTGTTTAAGTTTCACTTTTCATTATCATTTCCTTTCTCTTTCTTTATATAATACTTTATATATTGCAGTACTTAATTATACCAAGCAAAGGTTAGTCAATTAACATTCACTAAAGGAATAACATAACAAGGTCATAACAATACATCCACGGTCCAATGCTTAATTAAACGGGAACTAACTTAATCAAACACGTCATGCGGGAACTATCTCATTCGTGCGAGAACAATATCACTCGCGCGAGAAATTCTTTCCGTGCAAGAACTATTCAAATTTGAAATCCTTGAAGTACAAGTGATCTCGTTTGCGCGAGAACCTAACATCTCGCGCGGGAACTTACAGTTCTTCCCGCCAAACTGCAACCTAGCCTATCTAATGCCGAAATCGCATACACAACATCATAAACACTTCATTACAAGCACAAACAAACTGGTGTAGCATAATATCCTCAGAACGTATAAAACTTGGGAAAAGAGAACTAGAAACTCACTTTCTTGAAGACTTAACTTGAATCTTCTTTCTCGGGAGCCTCTTTCAAGTGAAAACTAGACATACACGTATTTTATTTATCAACAACCATCACTTGCTACATACACGACTTGGTACACAAGTTTCTTACCTTAAACACCTCAAATATTCAATTTCTTTCTCTAACTTCTTGGTTTTCTCTCTATACAGCAACAAGTTTTCACGTAGTAACTGAAGCAAATGGGTGTTCTTCACTTTTAATAAAGCCCATAATTTTTCGCAGTATTACACTTTACATCATCTTTGTAGCTTCAGTCTTCATTATTTACCAACAGTTTACCAACTAGAATATTACAAAAATGAATCTTCATAGTTACCAAAAGTTACCATCTAAATATACTTTTATAATATTAAATAATCATATTTGTCTTCCATGTAGTTTCATATTGTGATTAATTATTAATGATGCTAATACGTACCCGCTAAATAAATCTCGTAACTACCAAAATATTTATGAAACGTGTAGCTTGCTCTTCAGGAAAATCTCCTGATCATAAACAAATTCCCATAAAGAGATCTCATCAATATTCAAAAAGAATCTGAGGGACAAATGTAGATATGTTAATTCGTATGTGGACATTTTTTATATCTTATTGTTATTAGATTATATTATTATTAGGGTTTAGTATTGATTATTATTAGGGTTGAGCCCACGGGCCCAGTTTAGGTTTCTAGGGTTTCTTATAAACTCTATATAATGTAATCATAACATATCAATAATATTAATTCACTCTTTTATCATTTAACATGGTATCAGAGCCTTAGGGTTCTTGATACCTTCTTCTCCGCTGCACCACCATCGAGTTTAAGCCCTAGACAGGGCGGTGTGCGGCCACTGCCACCGCCCTGTCCCACCTTTGTTTTATGTTCGTTTCTTCTCTATTTTCTAGTTTCAATTGAATAAAGCTTCGTTATCGGTTGAATATTTAAACCTATTACCTATCTCCATTCTCTTGGTTTGTTCACATCCATTTTCTTGGTTCGTTTCTAGTTTATGGCTTCTAACATGCAGTAGTCACTACATTTCCTTTTTTTTCTTTTTTTTTCTATTTATCGGTGTTTTAGCCGCATCAAGGACCACGGTCCATGCACACCGATCTCAAGCTACGGTTTGATTTGATTTTTTCTTTTTTTAGATCTACGGATCTTATCTCCTGATCTACGGATCCAAGAGACGGCCATTTGACCACGGTCAACGGTTTTGTTTTGTTTTTCTTTTTTTTATATCTACATATGTCATCTCTTGATCTACGGATCCAAGAGACTACCGTTTGCTAGCCTCGAGACAACGCCAACGACTACGGTCGTCAGTTATCAGTTATCATTCCAGAAATCAAGAACCAAGAAACTATCAAGCGCACTATGGATAGCACAATCAATCAAAAATTTAGATGACAACATCAAGCACAATATTAATTGTTGGCAAAAGTTTGGATATTCAAGTTGATCGAAGCATGTTTATCTTATTATTTTTAGTTTTATGTTTTTTTATGTTTTCCAGTCGTAGCGTACGGTTACTTCCGCTACGACTGCGGGGGAGTATTAGACTATATTATTATTAGGGTTTAGTATTGATTATTATTAGGGTTTAGTATTGATTATTATTAGGGTTGAGCCCACGGGCCCAGTTTAGATTTCTAGGGTTTCTTATAAACTCTATATAATATTATAATGTAATCATAACCTATCAATAATATTAATTCACTCTTTTATCATTTAACAATTGTATGAAGAGATACATCTCTATATAACACATGTGAGTCTTTTAGTTACCTGAAATGTACCGTCGATTAGGCGATTAACACCAAGTAAAACATCAGAACAATTCACATTCCAAGTCTCTTAATGAATATTATTAAAGGGCACAACCACAAATATTTAGGTATTGGGGTCATAATTTTTCTATCTACATTTGTTTTTGTGGAGGTACTTTACTGGGCGGGTCGCTGCAAGCATGCAATATCTTTTTTGTCAAATCGGATTGTGCCAATGAAAAAACTAGGCGCATATGACTTAATTTGGTTTGTGTTAGGTTTTAAATTGGATTTCAATTGTGTTAAGGTCATTTTAAAGGTAATTTCAATTTAAATATTTCATATTTACTAAACAAAAATTTCCAACTCCAAAACTAATATACTCAATGGAAAATATATATTATTTCTAAATATCAAAAAGAGCATGTTTCTAACATTTCGTTTATCAAAATAATTAGGTTGAGGTTAAAATACTTTTTCTGTTGAAGGCCCACAACAAGATGACTCACACGGTTTCTTATCTTCATACTTCAAAGCTTAAATTCCATCCTTTCAAAACCTATTTTTCATCTATAGGGTTAGCTAATTGTCGGCTACGGATTGGGTTTTTTTTAAAGCCTATTAGCTGATATGGTCGTAAAAGAATTAAAGAATGCAAGCAACAAATTCGAACACACGTTCTTAGTATAGTGGGGAAAGCAATTTGAAGGGCGTAAGCCACTAGAGCGGCCTATCTCTTTTGATAATTTGTTGATGTATCTTATATCTTTGAGGTCAGTCCTCCAAAAAGAATGAGGTTAAAATAAAACCTGCATCATATGCTCTACGATAAAATGCTTAAGTAACGTGGTCACTTGACCTCATTGTTAGCTCTGTATCTTCGCCCCTGACTATTATACCTTTATCGGGAAAATTGTTGAACTATTTCTAGCTGATGTTTGCATAAAATGAATTAGTAACGGTTTACTACTTCTGATAAGGAACGAATTACCATATTATATATGAGTGCATGCAATTCTACATACTGTTTCACTAACGGAAAAAATCCAACAACTACTCACAAATTCTCCTCATTACAACTAATCTCTAGAAGACTTAATCAAGTTTGTTCCACTAAATATAATTGGTTGGATAAATGATATACTAATACCGCCATCACAACATGCCAAAAGTATATCGTAGACAAGACTGGATATTTATATTAGTTTAAACTCTCGACAATAAGATGGACTAGATAATTATTTAAAACAGACTATGCTAATTGTTAGTTAAATGTCATACTATTCTTAGTCTTAGAGTATATAAGAATAAGAAAAGGCATGTATTACAAAAATAAACATTAAACACAACATGAATATTCTAGAAGTGATCAATATGAATATGAAGTCCAATAAGTTATACTATGAAATTTGTTACTAGATGAACTCACAAACCTAAAATTGTGATAAAGACCAATATATCAACATCAAATTCATCTACTTGAATAAAAATACAAAGAAATATTACAATACAAAAAGTTAACATATTTAAAATTTTAATTATGGATATTTATTAATTAATATAAAGCTATTATAGCATTAATAATTAAGAGAAAAGATAAGCGGAAAATCAATTATTAGATTTCCTACAATGGTGAAAAGTGTTCGGATTTATTTTTATTATATAGTATAGAGGTTATGTTTAGAATAATACAAAATGGAACAAAAATTAAACATGTGATCATGAAACATTTACACATACTATAGCAACGGATGTAACTAACGCAAAATATTACTTAACTAAAACTCTGAAATAGGTTATACACAAAGTTGTACTAACTAAAATCACAAGATGATTGAATGGCTAAATTAATTTTATATAACAAACAAAACGTTTTAGGTGGGTCGAACTCTTATACAAGTCAAACAAGTAGGATATAAATGAGTGTATTTGAAATAAAAAAAACGTAAAGAATGAGATCGTATGACTTGTAACACAAGGGTTTGTAATCAGAAAATCCTAGTACTTAATTATGAGAAAATGTAGTCGCTAGTAGGAGATGTGATAAACTCAATCATGATGAAACATATAGTTGTCATTATTTTATACTCATACAAAATACTTGAAGGTGACATCTACATTAAATTTCTAAAAAAAAAAAAATTAAATTTGTTTGAAACATTAATATTAATACCTCTAGATGTGTTATAAATCTCAAAAGATCGTTTTACAGTTTAAAACAATATGATCGTACGCGATATAATTGATTCAATAAAGGTAGATATATGATATAAGATCAATTAGTTTTCTTATTGTTGTTAAGAGAAAAAAAAAAGTTTCTAACATAAAGTTATTATAACTTAGTAAAATTTAACAGCACCATACAAAATCAAATAAGATTCAATTTTTGTCAATTAAAACGAAATTAGAGAACTTAATGAAACCTTATAAAAAAATATGTTTTTCTATTTTCTTAATATTTTATATTTGAATACAATTCAAATTTATTTTAGCCGTCGAAATTATTTGAGCCATCTTTGATATGCCGCTGCTTAAATTTGACTACAATGTCTAATTTTCTGAAAAAAAAGCATAATATTACACCAGTACATTTTCATGCTTTATGTTGGGAGAAAAAGCTTATGCTTTGACTTGTCACATCAGAAGATGTATTACTTATACCATTTTCTGTTATCAGGTTAATAATTTTTCTCTATAGTCAATAGTATACAACAAATCAATATTTTATAATTAATTTTCTTTTGATAAGTAAATTTCTAAAACTTTTAACGCTAAATATCAATGTTTTCAGAACTAGATCAGACGTCGAACTGTACGTCTTACTGGTTTGGTGGTCGTACCGGATTTAAGAACCGAATGACTTCATAATTATATATAGTATATTATATATATAGTTATATATATAATTAAATATAAGTAATTTATATATGTATTTTATAGTTATATATAAAACTTAACTATATTTTTATATTCAACACACTAATTTATGGTTCAACACCCCGTTTGTACCCATTAAAATAAATAAAAAAATAATTAAAAAAATACAAAATCCGGTCCGAACCGGTCCGGTTTTCCGGTCCAACAACCGATTCGGGACATACCGGCCGGTTCGACCAGACCAAAACGAATCATAGCGAACCGGACCTGCTAGGTGGCCGATCCCCGATCGAACCTGCCGGTCCGATCCGGTCGTAATAACATTGCTAAATATACCGTATAATTTACTAAACTTTTAGTTTTGAGACATGTTACAACCATCATCATGAATTCATGATGTTTTCTTGAAGACATATCTTTTAATTAGTTATAACTATAAAATTTTAGGACATTGTTCTGATTCACAAAATAATTTAAATTTGTCATTATTAAGTATATTTAGGCATTTAAATATTATTAAACTATACCAATCAGCTTAGAGGCTGTTTGTTTTAATTTTTTTAATGGTTTAGATGTCTAAATAATCCAACACTTAATTGTTTAGTGTGTTAGTTTCATGAGCAGATATCTGAATGGTTAATCACTTTTGTCTTTATATGGTTAAATGCCTAAATGGTTAAGAGCATTATAATAAGTCTGAATGGTTAAGAGCTATTATCTGAATTGATGAGACATTTCTGAATAGTTAAATAATATATTAGCTCTTAATAATTCAAACATTTTACTGGTTCAGCATTTAATGATGTAGGCCTCTTAATAGTTCAACACTCACTTATTCAAAAATTATCAAACAGCCCCTTAGTTATAAATAATAAGATATATATATTTCATTTATTTTTATGTTTAATAAAATAATTTAAAAAGTACATTATCTTTTTTATCTACATAAACCATACTTAACTAAGATTATTATTAAGTCAAATTGGATATTAATAATTCAAACTATTACTTATTGGCCCGTAGTAATCAATGCTATCAAATGGCCGATCATAATCTTATGTTTTAGTTTTGTTACCAATGACAACACTAGTAGCATAATATTTATTTATTTACATCTGATTTTGACTCGTTTTTCATTCCATTTTATCATGCGTCGCCCTATTTTATTCACAATCACCAACATGAGTTTAATCAAGTGTAAATAAATGAATAATTATGTTACTAGAATTGCTGTTGACAAAAAATTAAAAGTTGAAATTATTATTGGTCAAATTGATAGTACGAATTATTAGCGGCAAATAAGTTATAGTTTGAATTATTAAAATTCAATTTGCCTATTATTAATAATTATGAAGAAAATTACCCTTTTTTTCTAGAAATGTTTTTACTTCTTGTCTTCGTGCAATTGATATTAATATGACCGCGTAAACAAGATAATGATTGATATAGTTATATATACTAATTTTACTAAACCCGTGTGTTACATAGGTTGAATAAATAAAATATTAAATAGAATAAAATTTATTAATAATAAAATAATATTTTAATATAATATAAGATATGATTGAAATCCTTTTTATTATAAATAGAATCAAATATGTTTTAAAAAGAACATTTTAAAAAATATCATTTATAAAAACTTTATTATTATAACTTCTAATTTTAATTATTTTATACAAATATTTCTTTTTATAAAAGTTTGATGTTTTAAAACAATTTCTTAGTTTATAAAAATTTATTTCTTTAGAAATAGCATCAACAAAAAAATCTTTTCTTAATTTATTACAAATTATTTAATATAAATTTTTTTAACAATATTGATAATTAATATGACTATTTAATAGAAGACAGGTGCGTGAAAAACATGATAAGTATGAATGTGATTATGACCTGTGTATTTTTTATTTATTATTTTATTAAAGTACAAACATAAGAATCTAACTCATATATAAAGAGGATCAAATTAAAAAAATAAAAATAAAAAAAATAAAAAAACATTTTGCCAAAAAAGACTAAAAGGATGGGTATTTTTGTCATAAAAATAGTAGGTTTTTTGAAAAAATATTTTACACCAACATCAAATCTTCTCATAGTCTCACTTCATTGTTGAATTCTCCCCCATGATATCATCACTTTTCCATCTGCGCATTCATTTTCTTCATTGATTTATCCGCTACACATTTCAATCTCTTCTTCAATTCCACTTTAAATCCATCAATGACCCATACAATTTGAAGCATCCATTGTATTCCCTTTTAAACTACCACCTTTCCACAAACTAGTACCTAAATCAGTGAATTTCTTTTGGAAACTACCAGAAATTATATTACAACAGACCAGCAAGAAGCTGAACCAAAAATCAATATACAAGATACATAACATGTGTAAATAAATACAAAGCCAAGAAACATGAATACTCAAGTCAAATAAAGAAATTGACCATGACAAAATTTGAAGAGTCATATGGGTCGTCACCACGAGGAATTGGTCCAGGATGAGGCCACTACAGTAACAAAACTGAAGGGAGTATGTATGTAACTTATTCTCCCATTTTTGAGGTCATGGCATTAATAATCAGCACCAATTTTGAGGAAATGAACAACAATTTGAGTATAGCATCACCATCAGAACTTGATCTACTGCAACTTTGATAAGACAATGCACACATGAATAGCACCTCTTAAGAAGACTTTAGAAGCACAATAGAAAGAAGCCGTGAATATTAAAATATAAAGTGGATCTAAATCATATAATCACACATCAGGGGCTCCAGAAAAATTTAGGAGCTAAGCTCCATATGTCTTCCAAAACCACAAAAAACATTCGATCAGTTAAGCAAATCGATTTAAAAATGAACACAATTCATAAAAAAGACTACACATGGTACAAGATTTCATTTTGTCAAATTCTATAAACACTTATCAATACAAGATCATGATATATTTCACCCTTTTGCAATAAACATGTTCACTGCACATTTAAAAGGCTAAGACCATTCAAAAGCCAACCATAGTAATGGCATAAGACCTGTTCTTGAATCAAGAAGTCATAAAATTATAAAGCGGGTGTAGAATGTATTGTTTATTAATTATAAAGTCTCATATTTTCATATATCAATATCTAAACTCACCTACACAAATATACAATTAGCAATAATGATTAGATATATAAACATAAACGAGTTGCTTCAACGAAAAAATGCGAGCATTTGGCTCTAGCCACCATTGTTAACAAAAGCTACTAAACACATCGATAAACCAACAATAAAAAGATTTTGTGTCTCTAACTTTTGGATTAAAAACTTTGAATGGTGATCTTGAAGATCTGTTTGAAATCATTTTAAATTATTTTCTACTATTTCAATTTGCTTTCCCAATCATTGAGAGTCATTGAGGGTCTAAAATGATCTTGAACATCTAAAATGATCATCATCGTTCTAAAAATTCACACACATCCGAAATCGCACATGAGAAGAGAAAACTGAACCTTGATCTGAAGTTCTTCAAAGAATAGAAATTCTGGAGTTTGTGGATTTGAGTATCAATTAAATTATTCAATGATCAAACTAGAGTACTACACATGCAAGTCACATGTATATATATTCTGTCATTTTTTTTTACATTTTTAAAAGCATCATAAAATTACATAGTTCTAAAACGCTCGATAATTTTAGAATGTATTTGAACTAGGTAATTTATAATGTTGGATTAATTGCATATATACCCTTCTAAACATCTTTTAAATGCATATATACCCAAGCAAAAACTTTAATTGCATATATACCCAATTTATTACTATGACAATATTACCCTTCCAAAAAAATTAATAAACATTTACATATGGGTATATATGCCATTGAATAGTTTTAGAGGGGGATATATGTTTTTAATACATTTGCTAATTATAGGTTTTGTAAGGTGTAATTTACCAATTATGAAGTTTTAATAAAAATAAGAGCAAATTAGTCATTACATAAACTATTTTTAATAAAAATGAGTAAATTTGCCAATTAGAGGTTTTGTAAGGGGATATATGCATTTAAAATTTTTGTTTGGGTATATATGCCAATAAATAGCTTTAGAGGGGTAAATATGTTTTTAACCCTATAATGTTTTATGATGTTTAACCTCTGGACAATATTATAGTGTTTTGCATCTAGACAATTTTATTATTCTTTATAACATACTAGAAAATTTTATTGTATTTAAGAACTAGACAACTTTTATCATGTTTTATAGCTAAATCGTCCTATGATGTTTTAAAACAAGAAAAAAATATTGTATTTTAGAACTGAGCAATTTTATAATATTTTAAAACTGAACAACTTTTTGATGTTTTAGAATTGAATAATTTTAAGGTATTTTAAAACTAGACAACTTTATGATATTTTAGAACTAAATGGTTTTATTTCACTTTTGAACTTAATAACTTTATGGTGTTTTTAAAATAGATACGCTAATTGTTTGTTTGTGACAATTTATTACATTTTTTGTGTTAAAAATCAACATGACAAATAGGTTTTTAACTTCATTTTTACTATCAGAGCTTTGGTGTAAATAACGCTTTGCAACCAAACATTTCAAAATCTTGATTTTAAACTCCCTATACTTTGCAATCTATATCACGTAATGTTAGCTCACTAACTTCATTAAATATATTGTTTAAAAATAAGGGTATTTAGATTTTTTTTTTAAAGATTCTCTATCTAATCTACTCTCTCCTAACTCACACACATACTCTCTCTCTCTCTCAAACCAACCTTAAACCCGTATTGCATGTGCCCCCCATTACACCTCCGTCATACCACCATTTATGTAGCCATTACACCTCCGCCGTACCAACACTACCATCGTTACCGAACCTCTACCACACCACCGCTATCGCCACTACACCTCATTGTATATAATAAAATGATCAGTTTCAAAAAGGGATGGCTGTTTTCAAATCGAATAAATTGGTAAAAGATTCAATCAAATGTGTTTTTTTGGGGTACAATGATGGTAAAAGATCGAAGGTGGCATATGATTCGAGCGAAGGTATTTTAAAATCTAGTTAAATGGTTGATTTTAGATGTGGTTGGGCTATGATGTTGGTGAAAGTCGAATGTGGATTAAGATTCAATCGGAGGTTTTTTTGGGGAGTTCTTGGTCGCAAGTACAAAGGTGCCGGTTGTAGTTTGTTGGTCGTGACGGAGGTGGTCTTGGGGGACAGTGGTGTTGGTTGTGATTTTATGATTTTGGGTTTCAAGGTTTAATTTCGGTGGGAAGGGTTGAGAAGGCGACGATGGTATTAATTTAATTTCTTGTGATTTTGGTTCATGTTTTAGGGTTGCGAAGTTATAGGGGGGTGGTGGTGGTGGTGGTGGTGGTGGTGGTGGTGGTGGTGTTGGAGGTGGAGGTGTTAGAGTGGCAGTGGTGGTAGGGTTCTGGCATTGTGGCGGTGGCGGTGGCGGTGGCGATGGTGGTGCTGGAGTTGAGGCGGTGGTAGTTCCGGAAGGAGGGTTGTGGCCGAAAAGGAGGGGTTGTGGTGGGGATGGTGAGGTGGATAAGGTTGTGGTGAAAGAAGGTGTGGGTTGGGTTTTAAATAATTTACAAAATTAGTCCTAAGCAATTTAACAAAATAGTCCTTATTAATAAAATAACTAAAACACTCTTGTAATAAACTATAATAACTTAACAGTGTTAGTGGTTGGAGTTAATTGAGTTGCATTAAAAACCACATGTAGTAAAAGCAAGATTTATAAATCTTTGGAGGAAAATTTTTATTTTGAGCAAATCATTGGGAGGAAAAATAAAGTTTACTCTTTTCTATATGAAGTTTTTTCTTCATGATTCTAATCTTTTTTTATCATTATGTATCATAACGACATTATATTTCATATCCATGTATAAAAATTAACAGGATGTTTAAACCTTTTGGAAATTGTGTTTTATCATGTACATGTTCTTGAATCCTTATCTTCTACTCGATTATTAAATCCTTGATTCCTATTGCAATTCTTTATAATCGAATAATTTGGTTATTTGTGTTTAAACAATGTTTCCTTTATTGAAACTTAGTTTAAAACACACCAATTTGTCCAGTTTAAAAACACCAAAAAATTATACAACTTAAACACCATAATATCATGCAGCTCTACAAAACCATAAAAATTAATCATTTCAAACATGCAATAATCAAGAGCATTCGGTTTAGGTTGGTTTTTTTAATTATAGTAATATTATACTTGTTGAAAAGATTAAAAAATGTTTAATTTTATAGTTTTATTTTTTTAAATTAATGTATAAGAAAGTTATGAACGTTTAAACAATTCAAAGGGGGATTGCATGTGACTTGCATATGCAAGAACTTTTTTGTAAATGAACACATTTGTTTTTTACCTGTTTTTCTTTATTGAACACGTGATGTTTTTTATCATTTCTTAAACTTTTTAAGGTTTTGAGTTTTTTTTATTATATCACTCCATTATATTGTGTGTGTGTGTAATACTTAGAAATACAAGAACTTCTATTAATTTTATTATTAGTTTTTATTTATATATGGTTATGTACGTAAAAGGAAATAAAAGGAAAAAACATCAATGTATTTTTTTTTCAATTTTTAAGTTGCTTACCTAAATATGGTGGGTAGCACGAGCTACGCGTGATTTCATTTATGGTCAATTACATAAATGAAATTTTTTCTTATCTTATTGAAATTCAGTGAGGGATGATTTAAAATTATAATTTTATTATTTTTTTGGAATACATTAAAAAATATATGTGGTTGATAAAAGTTTTATATTTATCAATTTCTAAATAATCTAAATCCTATACGTGTGTATGGTACATGCAAGACCGGTTATGGTTCACAACAACTTCATATCAACTAAGCACATTTACTAAATCAAATAAGGAACCAACAATAAAACAATAAACAATAACAAAGAACAAGTAACAACACTCAAGAACACAAAGATTGGTTTCAAAGGATGAAGTATATTGCTTTCAAATGTTTTACAAGTATTACAAAGCTTGCTGCTTGTTTTCTTGCTTGGTCCTAAGACTAGTACATTGAGACACTTTATACTACAATCTACAACCGATCATACTTTAAATGTCAGCTGGATACTAATCTAGACAACAAGATCAATGTAGATTCAAAAGACAGATTGCTTTTTGACATATGACTATAACATGCCATAGCTTATATCCTATTGTATTACAAAAAGTATAAAAGTAGAAAGTTATAGACAAAAACACCATACTGAACAACTGACAAAAGTAAAAAGTAATCACCAACTTACATAAGTTGATTAGTCTTTAAAGCAGCCAGCAGAAAGGTAGTTTGCTTTTGTCAAAATTATGTTAAAGAAGCATGTGTTTTCTGTCTTCAGAAGAGATCAGTCTTCAGGCTTCGGAAGACTTTAATTTTGGCTTCGGAAGATTTCTATATTTGGCTTCGGAAGATTTGACACTTAGTTAATTTTATCTTTGTGCATGATTAAATCTTCCGAAGTAACTTCATTGTATTTAAGTGCATGCTAATTTTATCTTTGTGCATGATTAAATCTTCCAAAATAACTCACTTGTACTTAAGTGCATGCTAAGAGATCTTTGGTTAGCATCAACCTTTAAGATAAACTCTTACAGTATATATTAGGGTTATTGGATTTTAATAACCCCAACTTTTAAGTATTGGTCGGGATTAATACCAATTCATGAAAAATGTTTACATACACTCCTAATTTTGAGATTATTTTCCTCTAACGATCCTTTACTAATTGATAGTAACCTATGTTAGTTTTCTAGATTAAATATTGAAACCAACTTTGAGTCATTTTTCAACTTCGCCGCCCCCATCCTCCATTAGATTTGTTTTCCGGTATAATCGTCACCTGAAATCTACCTCCAACGAGTCAAGTGGTTCAAACTAAGAGTTAGAAATCGATAGGTTTCAAGGTGCAGAAATTTCAGATCGACAGCCCCGATGGTATATTTCAACTTTCTAATTAGTGTTTTTACCATACAAGTAGTCCACGTAATCAAAATACTACGGGGTTAACTATTAGTTAGTAAGAGATCGTTGGATAAAAATAAGCTTAAAATATATAATGTGTGTAAACATTTACTGAGTTGTGATTAATCTCGTCTAATAAATAAAAGTTAGTATTATTAAAATTCAATAATCCTATATATTATTTTTTAATTTGAATTGAAATCAGCTTTTATCTCTCTCTCTCTCTCTCTATATATATATATATATATATATTATAAATCTTCTTTTTCTATTTTATTAATTTTTTAGCGGCAACTTTTATTAAAAACTAGACACGCTCTAGCAAGATGCTAGTGGAGAAAAATAGCCACCAAAAAAATTTTATACAGACCAAATCAAAAATTTAAATCTTTTATTTTTTTTATTTTTTTTTTTTTTTTTTGCTACTTCAATACATTACTAGGATAAGGTTCATTTGATAACATTTCTTTATTACGATAACCCGTTAGCCCTAATATAGGAAACAATTACACCGCAATTATGTAGTTTAAATAAACTTTATATCACGTTACACCACTTATATAACGATTTTTCTATCATTTTCAAAATTTCCCTTTATTTTAAAAAAAAACTTCACCTATTTTTTCAAACATTAATAACTTGTTTATATGATGTTAATTTTTAAAATAAATTACACCGTTAAATAGATCGTTTTAATATATTTATTTGAGTATACTCTTGCTATATTTTATTAAAAAGATTTTATCTTTCGTCGTGTAACATTAATTTTATTATTATAACTCTAGTTTAAAATGGTAACGTGTCTTGCTGTGTATCAATAGTTGAATTAATAAGTTATCGTATCTTTTAATCGTTATATGTCGAATAAGCGAAAAGTGATGGCAACTCCAAGTCTTCGTTTAGGACTTTTTGAATCCCAAAGTCATATCAATCAATTTGCAAATAGAATTGATTGCCGAAACGACAACGCTCTCCCATGTAATGTTGTCCCATACAACATCAAATCAAGTTACCAACTTGTTAATTATGAACTTCTTGAGTTTTTTTTCAAAATAGTGTAAATATAAAAATTATTTATTAAAATAGTGTAATTAAAAATATATTTACTAATATAATGTATTTTGGAAATCTTTTGTTTCTCTCTCTTCTATTCTTATTAGATACTTTACAATTGATTTTTTTAATGTTTTCAATTATTTTAAGGATAATTTTTTTTTACATTATACAGAAACTTTTTTTTAGTTTTCTGGATTTTTTTTATTTCTAAATGTTTTATTAAATTATGTTTTTATAATGTTTGATTGTGATTTTAAAATTGAAATCTTTATTTTTTTAATTGAAATACTTTTTATGTATATTTAAAAAGCTTTGAATATAAATCTTATATTGTTTTACTCGACTTGCAAACATATCTCATTTTGAGGGACCAAGTTTGTTTTATTTTTAGTTTAGTGTTAAAAGTTTTATAGAATTTTTTTTTTTTACTTCAACGATTTACCAAGATGACATTAAAGAAATTCGGTTTTTGGTCGTAGATTAAACTTTAATACCTTAAGGAAAGAACTTAAATAAAAATTAATTCAAAAGCATCATATTATAAAACGAAAACGTAAACTGAACTAAACCATCCGGTCTCTGAAACCGCAATCCAAACCGAACCGTCAAGTTACAAACCGGCTAAGCCAACCAAACTTCTTCGGTATGTTCTAGTTCGATCAGTTAATGACCACCCCTAAATAAATCATTAAAAAATGAAAAATGCATTTTTTAAGAAATATTTTATAAATATCACAATAAATTTAACATATGTTTTTAAAACTAGTTACAAAAATGAAGAAAACTTATGTACAAATTATCTTAAAGAAAAAAAAGTCCGACTTATATAGGTTGAAGAAATCAAAAGCAACTTTAGCAAAACGGAGTTGCAGTATATCACGATTAAAAATTTTGAAAAAATCATTATTATAGAACATTTCAAAGAAAATTAAACAATATTGCGCAAAAACTAAAAAAAATCATCCTTAAAATAATTAGAAACATTAAAAAAATCCTTTGTAAAGTATCTAATAAGAATAGGAGAGAGAAACAAAAGATTTCAAAAATACAATATATTAGTAAATATTTTTTCAACTACACTATTTTAATAAATAATTTTTACATCTACACTATTTTGAAAAAAAACTCGAACTTCTTTAAAAATGGAAGGTCATAGATGACTAAATGATTGAGTTAAAATATTCAAAATAATTGAAATTGAAGTAGGTTTTAGGTTGCGTGTTGCTCCAAGCAAAATATATTTTGGGTTGAGTCAAAAAGGTTTTTCAATTATGAATTTTCTTTTAATGAGATTAGGGGTGTGATTCTGACTAGAGAATAAATAAATTAGTTTGATTAAGATAACACATCATAAATTTAAGTCAATACCCCCACCTCTTACATGTTTTATGCAACAACATATGATGAGACGTATAGGTGACTTTATAAATTCTCTACGTATGGTGTCATTCGTGTCTTGCAGCTGCACTATACGAGACGTGTTTGACCATACATTGCGTATGACTTTTTTTCCTTAAAGTTGTGAGATTTTAATTCCCCCATTCACGTATCCATACTAATACTAGTTTTAGTAACTCATGTATTACACGAGTTTAATAAATAAATTATTAAAAAAATAAAATTTTATTAATTATAAAATAATATTATAAGATATGATATGATTGAAATTATGTATAAATTAAGACTATGAATAATAAAACAATGACATCAACCTTTTAAACTTTTTTTGTTTTAAAAAAACTAAACATTTTGTTTTAAAATAAACTATTCAAAAAAAATATTATTACAACTCATTGTTTTAATTATTTTTTATTTATAACTATTTTACTTTTTTAAAAACTAATTTTATAATGTTTTTTATTTTAAAAATTTTCATGTTCTAGAAAAATATTATTATATTAAAATTTTTTTCTTTATAAATGTATTAATAAAAAGAGCAATGTATTAATAAAAGAGTTCTTTCTTAATTTATTAAAAAGTATTTTTAGTTTATAAAGAATTTAAATAATATTATTAGTAATTAAAGTAACTATTTAATAGAAAAAAGAAACAAGAAATTTTGGTGAGAAGAAATATTATACCGCCACGTGTCCCCTTTATTTACTTTTATATTAAAGTACTATATTTAGTAAAGTTGTGTATTAAACGTATTGAATAAATAAAAATATTAAATATAATAAAATTTTATTAATTATAAAACGATATTTTAAGATAAATATATGATTGAAATTACGTACGAGTAACAAATATAAGTAATAAAACAAAAATATCTACTTTCTATCTTATTTTTTTCAAAAAAATTAAGTATTTTCTTTTAGAAAAAACGGTTTTAAAAAAATTCATTTATAAAAGTTTTCATAATATAACTCTTAATTTTAATCTTTTTGATACATTTATTAATTTTAAAATATTTCATATTTTTAAAATATTTTGTTGTTTTAGCAAAATTTCTTATTTTATAAGGAAATATATTATTAAAAAGATTTATATTTAATTCATTAAAAAATAATTTTTAATATAAAAAAAAGTTAAATAATATTATTAGTGATTAAGATAATTATTTAATAAAATAGAGAGTTGGAAAAATTTTGATAAGCAAGAATGTGGTGCTGCGTATCCTCCATAGTTAATATTTTATTACAATAGAAACATAAAAAAAAAATAAAGATATCAAAATATATAGGATCCACATGGTATCTTTTTAGACAGTTTATCTTATCACCAAATAAGCTCCGTGCACGTATCCTCGCTAAAAGAAAAGATACAAATGTTAGACCCATATTTACTAATAAAAGCATGGACCCTTTGAATCAGTTTCTGGAAACATTTATATTTATATTTAAAGAATATTAAAAATCTTAACCAATTTTAATGAAAACTCTTGCCATTTAAAAAAATTATGCAAAAATAGAAATAAAATTAAGAGCATTCTCGGTTTCAAAAAATTATAATATGTGATTTGCCATTTTTAACCTTTATAATTAAATTGTTGAATTATTGTTTATGGAAATATAACTGATACGGAAAGAATTGCAAATGTTTTTCTTAGATTATTTTAATAATTAAATTCCATGATCATACACTACTAAAATCAAGATTCGTTCACACTTTATGTTCATGTTATACAGTTTAATAAAAGAAATTTAAAAATGACTTTTTTTCTTTTTATATATATTTATACTTTTATTAAAGTTACATTTCACTCCTATTGTTCATTTTATGTCATCATTAACAAGACGTTGATATTGTTAGATTTGAGTAATATATTCTTTATACTTTATAATTAATAAAAAAAAAGTTAAAATCATGCACTATATATAAAGAAATATATTTAATATATTCATATGAATAATAATTATCAATTTTTTCTTATATATTGTACAGAGTTAAATACGTTATTAATTTATGAGATTTCATAAAAATTGTCATTTGAATCCGATAGTTTAAGTTTTGCCCTTTGCATCCAATGATTTCACAAAAATTATCAATTGAATCCATTTAGCTAGTCTTAGTTAAGATCGTTAACTTATTCCATTTAGCTACCCTTTGCACCATTTAACACTATTCAGTCTCTTTATGTTTATGATTCAAATAGTTTGTGTCATATGACTAATTTGTTTTTTTATAAATTTTTATGGCGTATATTTTATAAAGTTATAAATGAGTTACTTTTAGGTGATTATCATTATATTTAAGTTTATCTAATATGTGGATTCATATCGTAATTCTTTTGATACAACCACTCACGTAGAGTTTATTTGTTATTTTGTAATTGATTTGATAAAAAAACCCTATTGTTAGAAACTTAACGTAAAAAGTTAATGGTGTTAATTAGAAATAGTCAAATGGATTTAAATGACACTTTTCATGAAATTTTTGGAAGCAAATGATAAAATTTAAACTTTTGGAGTCAAATAACAATTTTTATGCTTTTTGATGGAAAAACGCATTTAACTCTATTGTTTATAAGTTAAATATGGTTGTTATATATAATAAATTCATTGATTAACTGATCTATAGACTATATTAGATTATTTTTTTACTCTAATAAAAGAGTAACTATGGTGCACATGTTATCATCACATTTTACATAACTAAAATTTTCAAACTACAATCTTCTATTAATATCATATTAATTACTAATAATAAATTAAAAATATATTTTTTTATTATCTAAATAAATAAATAATTATAAATTAAAAAAATTTAAAAATATCAAACTTTGTAAAAAAATTTAAATGTTCTAAAATTGTTTTTTTAGGTAAAATTTTTATAAAAAAAATTAATTTAAATTAGGAGTTATAATAAAATGTTTTAACAAAATTGCATTTTTAAAAATGTTTGTTTTGAAACAAACGTTTTTAATTTCTTTTAGAAAAAATAAAAAAACTTTAGAAACAAAAAATTAAAAAGTTTATATCATTAATTATATTATTTATAGTCCTTACTTGTACATAATTTTAATTATGTTTTATCTTAGAATATCATTTTATAACTATTAAAATTTTATTATATTTAATATTTTATTTATTCAATCCGTGTGATATACGAGTTTATTAAAACTAGTAACATACATACATATATATATATATATACACACACATATTATATAGTTTTCATATTTTCATCTATGTAACATACGAATATCTAACCTAGTATGTTAATATAATACTAAATGCCATGTATAATACTCTACATGCAGTATGGTGATATACGACAAATATGGCTTTTTTCTATACATAAATTCAAAAGAATTTATTTTTATAAGTGTATATAATTTTTAATGAACATGTTTTATAAATTAAAACATTTCATATGATAAATTAATATAAATATTTTCACATGAATATTTTTATAAAAACATTTGTAATTCTTATTTCAAAAAACACAAACATTGTAATTTAAGGAACCAATCACCCAAACAATAGTTTCTTATGTGTGCAATTGGACGATAAGTAAATGTGGAAAGGAAGCTTACTGTCAGTATGATCATGGAAGAAACCAAGCTTAAAATATCGGCTCCACAAAGAATCCTTTCTAATGATGGTAGTTGATCATTGCGCTCGTTAAGCTCGCCCAACAACTCTCAGTCGATGGCCTCTAAAAGTCGATCCTCATATACAAAACTTCAAGCACGTAGTGTGCTCAGTACTACCCTCATCGAATTGTAGCCACGGATGATTAGAAAGATCGACCACACTCTCAAACTTGATATCTATATCAGATGACATACTTGCATAAATCACCATAGATATACGAATAAAATGTTTTAAAATAACTAAAACCTATACGTGGTGTATAGCCATATCTAACTTATAGCTTGTGTCACATATAGTTTTTGGTGGCTAATGACATATACATCACCCATTCCTGCCCTCAGACAACACATATAGGTATATACGAGTCATATAAGGTAGGAAGGGAGTGGTGTTCCTATCATACGCCATCCATCTATACGCTACCCTTCATCATCCCTATCACAAGAACTATATCCTTCTAGGAGGTTTGTCAACCCTCAATTGAATATATGAAATAGGATCATAGGTTGTGAGGTAATCTCCACCACAATTAAATATATAATGTACTAGACATCTAGCCTAATTCACATATCTTTTCTTCATATCATAACATTAGATAGTTTTAGGGCCAATTGATAATGTGGTAATGTAGTTCTCTTTGTTTAATTGGGACACATTATCGGAACCGGAGACTTATTTGAAAATGTATTTCCTTTTTCTATAGTTTGAAAACCTACATTTTCTATTGAAAAAATAGTTTGTTACGATTTACATTCAAAGCATCATCTAACTAAAACCACCATTAATTGGAATCCTGATTGCTCACTAATGGCACTAGGCAGGCGTCAGCCAGCATACATGGTCTTAGGACTTGGCGGCGACCAGTGTTTTTGGTAAACAGTCGCCCAGGCCTCGTCACTCCGACTAGGGGTGAGCATTGTCAGGTAAACGAGACCTAGTTGGTAATATCCAACCCAACCCGATACCGGATTTGATGGAAAGTTAGGTACCGATACTGTGACCTAGATAACATATTCGGGAATTGGTCTTTAACAAAGTCGGGTAGTCAGTATTAGACCATCTACCCGATTCCCGATTTCATAAAGTACATGAATATATAAATTAAATCATAATCACACCAAAACAAATATTAGTCTTTAATTGCATAAAAATGCCAAACAAACATCCCAACAATTATCCAAACAAAACAAAATCCAATGCAAATGTCTTAATAATCAAAACAATAAGATAATAGCTTATGAAAAAAAACATTGATGTGTGTTTTAATATATAGATTTTAACAATGAATTTTACACGATTATGCTTTAAAATTATAAAAATGATTTTCACCTTATGACTAACTACACACACAATAGGCAAGTGTACCTATCGTATAGTAGTATAGCTTTTGGTAAGAACCAAGTATCGATCCGTGGACACGAGAGCTCCTGATACTAAGTCTTTGTCATTATCTAGCCGATGAAAGATGATTTGTGAAAATTATGATTAACTAATTTAGTTAATAATTAAACTAATTGAAGAAAGTAAACGAAGGTGAAGATAATCAATCAAAGGAAGAGATCACTTAGATTTCGAATCCGCTTAGCAAAACAATGACAATATGAATGAACCTATGGTAAGATCATTTTTTACACATGAAACATGGAAGTAAATTAGACTCCTGTCAAGGTTATCTAATTATATAACTCTTTGGAAAGCTAGAACGATAAACATATAATAGCCACCTAAAGTTATGTCATGAAGAACCAATGATATAATTAAGCTAATGTTAAAGATGATTTGGACTCTTGTCAAGGATACCAAACCCACAAATCTTTGGAAAGTTAACACAATGAACACATGGTAACCACCTCAGTTTGCGTAATTTAACAATTGCTATATAAACCCTTCAACTTATGAATATCCCAACATGAATATATGAACTATAAATTTACGCATTATCTATAGTTACACATAAACAAAGTTAGGAGAGACTCATAACAAACAAATGGTTTTCACAAACACATGTATAAGGATGCACACGCGTTCAACTTTACTAAATATTCAACCCTCATTCACCATTTCTAGTCAAATGTCATAAACTAAATACTAGATCGTGCAACTTATGAATAAATGTTCCAACACACAAAGTTTTCCAACATAATATGGTTGTAACACCCACAAGATTCAATATTTCATCAAGTTAAATAAAAACACACTATCATTGAAGGGGATTCATAGCTTTGTAATGAGCATTGACATAAACATCACCAAAGGTTTCATACAACATGTAAAAGTATGCTAAGCTTCATCTAATCTAAGTGATTAAGAGTATTTAGCCCATAGGGCTTACAAAAACCACAACCAAACTCATAGAAATGAAAGAAAATGTGGTGGATCTAGAGGTTTTCACACTGAAATGAGTAGAGGTGGGTTGTGTGATGATGAATCTTCCTTGAAAGTGCTCGATCTTCAATCTTAGTCTTCAATCTTCAAAGATCTGTCCAAAACCACTTAAGAGACTTAAGAGAACTAGGGTTTTGTGTGAAAAAGTCGATCCCTTCTAAATGGGGGGGGGGGTAATTGGGTATAAAACCCGTAACTGGGCCGAACATAGTTGTGTCTTCTAAACACGGAATTGTTGATTGTCAGATATCATACAGATCCATTTGACTAAGAGAGTCGTGTTCAAATTGAACACAATTGTAAAAGTAAGTTTTCCTCATAAGCTTCTTTAAATCTTGAGCTCTTTTTACAAAAATCATCAAGTTTTCACCGGGCGCTACAATATTCAATTAGAACATAAACAAGTGACTAATAAATGAGTTTTTAACCAAAAATCATCCAAAACATGGGGGGATATGTATTATTAACGTGTATAATTGTTAAAATATCAAACATTAAAACCAACCAAATGTTTATAATTAAAATTGCTAAAACAATGTCTCCATTCATTCCTCCATATGCACCCGCAGGCTGCGACCATCAGTATTCTTATCAACATTTGTATGTTATCTTACTTGATCCAAGGTCATCAGATGTTGTCCAATTCTTGTCATAATTGATTTCATTACTTAGACTAACGAATCCAGTTCCGTGAACATATTAGTGCTTCGATAACCAGAGGGGAAAGAAAACTTATATGTGTTTCCATAACTCGTCCACCTGTACTAAAAGCTTACTTGGAAGCTACCCTCGAAACTTGAATGGCTAAAAAGTCTAAAAATATAATACAAAAAGTTAGAAATTAAAAGGCTTGAAAGAATTTCTAATAATATAATTAAACATACCTCTAGCCATTTTTGCTAATATTAAACATTTTGAAGAAGAACCTTTCCACCATTGTAGAATATCAAATCCCTAATAATTAGACTCTTCCTTATCTTCAAGATACCTTTGAAGTTCCAACTTGGCGTTGAACACTCTAAAACCACAATTCGATTTCAAGTCACTTAAAAAATCATTATCTTCATTATCTCCTTGTGATGAAAGATCAATGTTTCTTTGTCTAACGTCATTAGAACTTCAAGTTTCATTTGCTAACTTATAAAAATCAATTACTATCTCTAATTCGTCAATGATAGATTTAACTATCGCGTCAACTTTTTTCTTAATATCATATTCTGTTTCAACCTCATTTTTTTCAGCCGTAAATATTTTGTTATAACCAAATGCAAGGACACGAACTTTCCAACAATGATCTAGAATAGTTGCGATGTTCAAAAGCTTATTAAAATTTTTATCCTTTCTCTAATATTTATCAAACTTCACTTGCATAGTACATCACATTTGCATATTTACCAAGTTATTTGAACCCTTCAAAATTTGTAAGTGCTTATCAATATGCATTGATTCAGTGAAGAATTGATTTGCAACCATCTATTTTACACATGTTTATGCTAATTCGATTCGGTCCTAAGAACTAAATTGGGCAAGTTATCGGTACTACTTGGTTATACCCGAGATTTGCTCACCCCTAACTGCGACCCCCTTTGTGACATGTTAAATCAGTTACGGTATACAACACCTACCTGGTAGGGTTGAGTTTTGTGTATAATAACCTTATACATGATGGAACATGAATCAATAAAGAAAGAAAATAAAATTATCAATATCAACTTAGCTAAATACCAAATAGCAGTCTACAAAAAACTATAGTTCACATCTCAAAAATGTGTAGTTTAGCGCTTTATAAACAACTAGACCTTGTTATACTTACATGACTTATAACATCTACTTGTTTTTTAAAGGTAAAAAGGGTCTGGTTTCTTTTTAATGACTATACAACCACGCTCCAATACTTAAAAAATCATATACTTGATGTTGGTTTATCACCAAACAACCAAGCTCTATTACATTTAAAATCTTTAAGATATAATTAAGATATGTTTTTATCAAACAATCGGTTTCAATAAAGTTCTTAAAAAAATAAAATTGTTGAAAGTGAGTCTTTTACTAAGTAAATGGACTCTATTCCCTTTTTTTAATGTAATTAAGCATAGTATTTACCACACTAGACTTTATTACCTAATATGATGTCAAATAAAATTATAAAAGCTTATTATATTAATTCTTACGTTGTAAATTATGTTTAACAAAACTAACACTACGCTCATGTTCACAAAGCATTATTACAGATTTTCTTACATAACATTTTAAGAAAATCATGTATCCTTCAAAAAGGTACATGTAATGTACAAATGCAGGACTACAAGTCTTAATTTATTTTTTTATATGGATTACAAGATGATCGTCGCATAAAAACATGATGGAAAGTAACTCTAAAGTTCACAAAGTATGATGTTAATTTTCTTTTCCATGTTTCGAGTGAATTGTGTTAAAACACCATGTATCTAGTGACTCGGGATAATAATTTTTGAGTGAATCGTGTTATAACAAACAACCAAATTTTTATGATTGCAAGTTTTAACATTATCTTGCAACAATTCACGAACTGCAAAAGGAATCATATGTGTCATAAAATCATGACCATCATGATATTCCATAACAAGCAATTTATAGTGTTTTGTCGACACAAACCTTTTAGCGTTTGAACAATAACATGAGCAAGTAATCACATGTTTTTTCTCGATATACAACATATCAAGGCAATATCCAACTTGTACATGCTTCCAATAAGGTAAATCTCAAAAAAAATTAGTTTTTTTTCAAATGATTCCTTTTACAATAGGAGTTCGTTTTCCGAACATAGTAATTAAATCGTTTTCTTACCATTTGGTACTCGGTATTTCCTTCAAACTCCTTTTTCTTATGATAACTATGAATAGGGCGGAATAAATCTTTGATGTCGCACGCATATTGATCATTATTTTTGTAATTAATTAACCACATAAAACATGCCTCACCTGCACAAACAAACAGGACAAGCTTGCATAACTTTCGTATTGTATCTTACAAATTGTCATATGATCGAAAATCTCTTATGGTGTAAACAATTATGGATCGCAATTGAAAATATTATTTTTTATAAGCATCGCATGTGTACATCTTATATTTCATAGAGTCGGCAGGTCATCTATCAATAGAGCCAAATAAACATCCATGTCATTACCATGTTGTATAACACTTTGAATTAACAACAACATCATTTTGTATTTTTTTTTCCTCATGCATAACTAATATGGAAGGTTATAAATGCATAAAAGAGCATGTTACATACTATTAAAACTACTCATGTTTTTGAAATTGTTGATTATCTCTAAACTAAGTCTAAAACATATGTTTTTAATATCCATACCAAATTTTAGGTATATCTTATCAACCGCACTGAGGTAAATTTATCACATGTCTTAAATTTTCATTTTTTACACCATCATCTAAATGCCAACCCAATAATTTTGCTTCTTTCTTGTTTGAAAATAAACATTTACTCTCAGTATAATCAGAAAATATCATAATAATGTATTCGGTAGTCCATTTTCTTCACATCATCGACAACGTCATCCGATTAGCTTTTACGCTTATACCTTGATACACCACACTTAGAAGATCTATGTCTTTTTATAACTCATTTCTATACAACATACAATCATTTGAACATATATATATATTCTTTTAACTTCCTATCGCTTCAAAAATATTAATTTTTTTGCTTTATGTAACGAAATTGGTAACTCATTACCTTCTGGACGCATGCCATGTAAAACCGCTAATAAACCCGAGAAAATTTTATTAGTAAATTCATGATTTAAAATTAAGTTAAATAACTTCAACACAACACTAATTTTTGCGTTGCCATTAGAATGGTTTTTCTAGATAATCAAATACTAGATATTATTTTCTTGATTATCATCATCAACATTAGTCTCCAAATTATTAAACATGTCAAATAAATTGTCATTAGCACCATTTAAAAAATCATAGACTTCATGTAAATTGTCATAATCGCCATTGTCTAAATTAATCGAGTTGTTTCCATGATCAATAATTGTTTCCCCATGCATCGACCAACAAGTGTATCTAGGTATAAATCCATAACTTATCAAATGAAAGTTTATATCTTAAACATCAATTAATCTTTTGAAACTTTTACAACTCATACAAAGTCACCATACTTTTTACCTTAAAAAAACTTTAAATGCCATTCATATATGTTGAGCTATTACGTGTAGTATTATCCTACATCCAACCTTAAAGATCCATCTAACAATTAAAATAAAAAGATAAATAAATATATATGACGTACATTGGTGTTCTAAGGTGGTGAATCAAAACCTACTTTTTGAATATTCTATCTCATACATATGCATTTTTAATTGTTGACATTTTAAGAAAGCTAGAAAGTTTTTACCCTTTGCTCCCCAAGTATGCGAATAAACAATAAACTCAATGGAATAAGGCGAAACAACTACCATTTTTTTCTTAAATTTCAACCCAAACAGTGGATAATTCAAAATTTATCTGTATTAAGATATATATATATATATATATATATATATATATATATATATATATATATATATTTATATATATATATATATATATATATATATATAGGGAGGGATCAAATGAAAACTATGTTTATAATTAAAAACCGTGAAAACCACCACTACCTAATTACATAATTTATAATTGATTTAACTTTTAAATTCTTTAAAGTATATTTGAGTAAACTTCAACCTTATGTTTCAAGATCATTATATGTTTTTTAATATAAACTCCAAAGAATTTCTATAATGACGAAAGACTTACATATACGTAACTTGTAGGAGGTATATGTACGTAACTCTTAGTTGTACACTTGGTAGCACGTATTTACATATACATAACTCATACATGTACGTAACTCTTACTTATACACTTTGCAACACGTAGTTACATATATGTAACCCTTGGTTTTCACAGTTTTTAATTAGAAACATGGTTTTCATTTGATCCCTCACACACACACACACACACACACACATATATATATATATATATATATTAAAGGGTTATCCTAAATGAACATGTATACAAATACATATACACACACATAGATATATATATATACATATATAAATACAGTGAACTAATGCATAAAAACATATAAATATACTAGTAATCAAATACTTAATTTTTCAATTGGTAAAGACCCACCCCTTGTTTCAATCAGAATGAGTCCCTGAGACCCCGAGACATTGGTTTTCAGCAATAGCTCTTAGCCCCTAACTAAGCCGTAGCGCTAGGCTTCACTCTTTCGTCTATCAACTGAAGAAATGAACCTTTTGTAAGTCTAGCTACTACTTTTAGTAAGAAATCAAGATTCCTGTTTTTGTCCAGCTTGAAACTAGAATGATATGATTATAGTACGTAGGGAAGAACCTATCTGAAAGGAAGTTTATGGCCGGTACATAAGGACATCAGTTTAAGCTCCCTCAAAAGGCCCTTTTAACTTGGAAGTAGGGTCATAGTATGCACGTACCCATGTGATAGACAAGAATATTTCTTTTGTTACAGGTGAACATTCTAAGGGAAAACCCGCTTTGGCCTTTTCTACTCCCACTGGGATTTCGTTAGAGTTACGCTCTCAACTACTCACTCTTTCTCCGGACCATAAGCCCCTGGGTGGTTAGTAAGGTTGTCGATTCATTCACATACAAGCATAAATACATTTAGGCATACATGCTACCGAAATTATCAATCTAATAATCAAATACAAAACTACGTACTACATATGCATATAAATACATATGCATACATATAAAGGGGATATATCTGGTACAAACCTTTATTAGCCTAAAAACCATGAGAACCAATCCTAAGCATTAATTAATTATATCGATATATGACATTGATGAAACCTTATCAATTGACAACTAGAGTATTAACTAATTAGATTTAGGATATTTTTGTCATTTGTGTCACTTTAAATAAAAAAAACTCTATGATTAATGAAAAAAAGTTACTTTTGTTTACTTTTTCACTAAATAAAGGTTCCACCTACTTTTTAAAACAAAAATAACTATTATATATATTAGTATTTTTAAAAAAATTTACAATAATATGTGATATAATTGTGTTATTATATAATTTATATGATGCTATTATCGTGATTTATGGAAAGTAACAGTGCTATAATATAATTCAAAAAGTTACCTCGTACGATTTATGTTGTGCTATTATAACAACATAGAGCAAACTGCATAATATCATTGTCATTAAAAGACACGATAATAGCACAACACAATTTATATAATAGCACATTCACTTTTAATAAAACATGATATGAGCATAATTTATTTGTGTTTGAAATACGATTTTTTAACAACAATACGTGATATGATTGTTTTATTATACAATTTATACTTTGTTATTACCGTGTTTTAAGGAAACTATCGATGTTATTAAATATTAATATACAAACTTTATTCAAACATTTTACGTTGTGCTATTATAACATTATAGTGTAAATTGTATAATAGCACCGTCACTTTTAGTAAAACACAATAATAGTGCATTGTAATTTGTATAATAGGACAATCATTTAAAAAAAAACTCAATAATAGCACAATAAAAACTGTATAATAGCACAGAATATAGCAAATTATTGTAAACATTTTTTATTTTATTTTTGTAAATGTATATTAATAATACTATACACATATTCAAAATATAAAAAAATTCTTTAAATTATGGTAATATTTTTTTAAAAAAATAATAAAATATATAAAAGTTAATTTAGTTATAAAAATGATGGTACTAATATTTAATGCATAAAATAAACACAAGAATTAATGGGTATGACAATAATACAATTGCTGTTTAATGCATACAATTGCCCGGTAAAAAATTATTCATTCTCGCGGTTTTTAGGCAAACAAAGGTTTGTACATAATTCTACTCCTACGTGTATTTATATATGTATATATATATATATATATATATATATGCATACATATAAACCTTATATGCATTAATCACTCAGTAAACGCGTATACATACACACATATATGCAAACCATTATATACATTTAATCAATAAAATATATAAATGCAAATCTTTAATTATAAATGAGTAAAAATTTTGATATTACTAACCATTAATGAAGATCTAAGAAGACATTGAATGAAAAGACAGAGATGTTTCAAGATAATTGAGATATCAATTTCAAGATAATTGAGATATCAATGGAGAATGGAGATGGTATGGAAGGGTTGAAAATGGAGAATGGAGATGATATGTGGAGGGTTGATAATGAGAGAGAATTCAAACAAGCGTTTATCACTACAAAAAAAATCTTAGCATTAGCATTGACATCATTAGTAGTGACTCATTACCAGTGAAATGTTAATCATTTGCGACGAGTTAATAGCGGCGACATCATTAGCGGCGACTCATGAGCGGGCAAAAGGTTAACCATTCGCAACGAATTAAGATTGGCGACATGACTATTATCGGCGATACTCTGCATTCTTTGCGATGACTTTTGTCGCCGTTAATAGTCGAATTCTATATAGTGTATCGAAGGTTTTAAAATTTACAAACATTCGGTTATAAATAAAAACGCCTCAAAAATACACTTTTGGAGCCGCAAGGCCATAAAAGAGCCTGTTGAGGCGGTTTTGTTTAAAATAAGCGGTTCGGGCCTTTTGATGATATTTGGAAACGGCTTCTCAATAGAACACTCCAAATGTTTATAGCCAATTAACCGGCCTAAAAACCCAAGTTGTACTAGTGTTATGATCGAAAAAAAAAAAAAGGTTTTATTATTTTTTATTTAAATTTGATAAACTGGAAGAAAATGTAATCATATTTATAGATTTGATTAGCTGCTTTTCAAGCAACTGTAATTATACAAAATAAATAAATAAATAAAAATTCAACAACAACTAATTATAATAAAATCTACTAAAGACCGAGAAAGTAAGCTTTTGCATAAAAAAAAATGTTATATTTTATTCTCAGTATTCCAGAAAATAACATGATAGGTTATTAAATTTCATTTACCTTTAAAATAACATATTGAATTGGCAGAAAAAATATTATTTGTTCATAATCATAATCATGCATGTAAAAGTAAACCAATCTAACATTCAAAGGTTGTAAGTTAGTCAACTATTATGTATGGGTCCCAACCCAGGTTGTGGTCAACTTCATCTAGTACACTCTTTGACTCTTTAACCACCATAAATTGCTAAAGTTTCCGAAGGACCCCATCACCCGTACCCAATTTTGACTTTGGAAAATTGCTAATCATACTATTGGTTCCTCAACTGTCAACTGGGTAGGAACTTTTAAGTGTTTCGTGTTTGTCATGATCTACAAGTTGCAAGCTTTGCAAACTAAAATTAAAAGTATTTTGATGTGAGTATTCATGTTATTGAATTACATATTATGAATATGTCTTGACAAAAATAAGAAATGAAGAATATGTCTTGCAAACGTATTTTGATGTGAGTCAGCAAAATTTGCATTAATGACGAGAAATTTGAAACGGCAAGATTCTACGTATAACGAATAATAAACAATCGTGTAAAACTAATATTAGAGGAAACTATTTAAACGTAATAACATAAAAGGGTCTCAATGATTTGAACGTTTACAACATGTGTAAATGTTTTGATCAATTAAATGAATAAATTACTATTGATTTTTGTAGTGCGGTTTTGTAATAGTTTTAAAAGATAAAATCATGAAATAATAATAGTTTTTAGTAAAGCCTCTCATCTTTATATTTAAAAAGGGTAAACATAGGTGACACATGTTATCATCACATTTTTTCTCATCAAATTTTTTTCGCTTATCTCTCTTATTAAATAAAATAATATTATTTAATTTTTTTTTAGATTAAAATATTTTTTTAAGTAAATAAGAAATTGATCATTTTAGGAATGTTATTTTTAAATAAATGTTTTTTTATAAAATAAGAAAGTTTTGTAAAGCATTAAACTTTTTTAATTATACGAAATATTTTAAAATTAGTGTTTTCAAAAAAGTAAAATTTTTATAAACAAAAATTAATTAAAACGGAAAGTTATAATAAAAAAGTTTTTTAAAAATGATATTTTTTTTGAGCGATTTTTATGTCACAAAATTTTCATTCTATTTATAATAAAAAAGATTTTAATCATGTCTTATTTTAAAATATATATTTTTATAATTAATAAAATTTTATTTTATTTAAATTTATTTATTCAACTCGTGTAATACACGGGTTTACTAAATATAGTATATAATAAATGAAAGGGGTTTAGCCATGTAGCACAATTTAAAGTATTGTGTTGTCACATGGCATTTTCATAGCATATAATCACCACATGGCACTATATTAGCAATATATGGTTATAGAAGGAAACTTGTGGATGCTATTTAAATAGTATTAATGTCTAATTAAAAAGATTCTAAAATTAGAATTAAAATGTAATGATTGAAATGTAAATTAAAAAAGTAAATACTCACCCACGAAAACTTTATTTTTTTGGATTGCTAAAAGTGGGTCAATCCAATACGATAAATAGTAAAACAAAAAAAAAAGATTTGTTTTGACATTTTAAAATATAAAAAAAAAACAGTGAACAATTATTTAATATATATTTTTTGAAATTTATCTTATAAAACATATATTTTTTAAATTTTAAATTTTTATTTTTATAATACAGGAAAATATTCTGAAAAAATGAATTTTTAAGTTTGAGAAATTGTTAACAAAATCTTATTAAAGATTTATATACAAAAAATATTTTAGAGATTTGTAAACATTAATATTATTTTTCTATGTATTTAATTCTTTTATGTAATTTACATGTATACATATCTATTTAATCTATCTTCACATCTTTATATATTACAAACTTATTAATAGTAATTGATAATTTATGTTTTTATTTATATTTACTTTAATTATTTCAACCCGTGTAACACGCGAGTGGTTAGGCTAGTACTTTTATATATTCTAACAAAAAGCACTCTAACAAAAACCACTCATATCTTAATTCGTTTAGTATCATGTACTTTTTATTCTATGTTAAAATTATGTAAATTAATTTTATGTAAAAGGAAGGTAAATTTAGTTTTATGTACTTTTTATCCTATATTTAAAAAAATTTTAGTTTAATTTCAGTCAAGGGAAGACATACGCCCTTGGTTGCTTATAATGCTTACATTATTTAAGATAACTAAAATGAAACAAGAATAAGATAATGAATCTTTTCCTTCATAGTTCTCTCCAATTTAGGTTAATCTTAAAAAATATTATTAGATAGTAACCAACTTTAGATGTATTTTTATTTAGGTCACCTAGTTTAAAAATGTTTTAACCTATACAAAGAACATGTCAAATTATAACAGTATTTGGACTTGAGTGTTTTTATTGTTAGAAAAAGTGAAAGTGAATTTAGTGAATCATTAAACCTACTTGGTTACTTATATATTAGGTGAAATATTATCTTATGTTAAATAGTAAAACTGTATATAATATTTTTTTTTAAAGAAAAAGAAATAGCATTTTGTTAAACCAATTGTAGTTTACTTTTTCTTGCAAGTTAATTCTTTTTAAATGGAGTTATTTTGGCATATTAGATAACTTATTAATTTAAATATTTCAGTGTTGTATATAATTGATATTTTTATATAGAGTCTCGTCCTAATTTTTGCACTTTGTTCAAGTGAGATATGAATATCAATTTTACAAGGACACAAAAAAATTAAATTCAATCATAACTTTTTTTACCTCTTTTTTCCTTTTTTAACAAAAGTAACTTTTAAATATATATTTACGTACACCATGTAACCTTAACCATTTTAGAAAAAAAATAAATATTCCAAATGTACTGATACTGCTAGTCTATAAACCATTTGAAGATCATAAAATTAAACAGCTATGCATATAACTAACAAGTGTTAAACGTACAAATGTTTATGATGTTCTTAACATAACTTAGGTAGACAGGTAAACCATTAAGCCTAGAAAATTAAATCTTATACGAATCAAAGTAAACCGCAACTAATTATGTGGCCTCGTTCTTTGTTCATGGTATTAGAAAAAATAATAGTTCATGATCTGTTGCGGTTTAATACCCTTACATCAAAAGCCGTTTTCTATATTTAGATGACACATCTCTCTTTAAACAAATGAGTTAGCTTAAATTAATAGTTCAAAACTTTAATACCTTTTTATTAAAGATTTCGAGACCGGATCAGACCGTCCGGTCGAACCGGTCCCACCGGGAATCGGAGGGTGGGCCGAATCGGTTCAGGCCAATTTGTTTTGAGGGGTTGGACCCGTCGATTCGTCCCGAACCGGTTGGTTGGACCGGGAACCGGACCAGTGGTCGGACCGGATTTTGAATTTTTTTCTTTTTTTTTGGATTTTAATGGATAAAAACGAGGGGTTGAACAATAAATTAGTATGTTTGACATAATATTATTGTTAAGTTTTATACATAACTATAAATTATACACATAAATTACTTATATTGAATTATATGTATAACTATAGTTCGACCACCAAACCAGTAAAACGTACAGTTCGACGTTCGATCCGGTTCTGAAATTATTGTTTTTTTATAATTCACTAAAGTAGAAACTTATGTGTTATATGGGTAGAAAAATTTAATATATTAAAATCATTAGGCTTTATTATTATTTTGTATATTACATGTAGTTAGCTAGAAACAATAAATAATAAAAATTTAAGCAATTATAAATAATAAAAATTTAAGAAATTATAAATAATAAATGAGTTAATTAACGTTGTGTCCCTGAATATGGTTTGTTTTGCTGTTTCTATTCAAAAAATGTTTCAATTCTAGGTCTCTGACTTTTTAAAAAGTTGTCATCTTTGTTCATTTTTGTTAACTTAGGTAATTGTGCTTGTTAAGCTATAGCATTTTAGTCATTATACAAATATAAACTTAAATTAAATGATTTAAATGCCCCTAATCTAACACACACAATTAATTAAATTAACTAAAATGAATGAAATTTGTAACTTTTTAAAATTCAAAGACCCGAAAGAAAAAACTTATTTTGATGAAAATAACAAAATATATCAAAACTTTAAAACGAAAATGGCAATTAACTCATAACAAATAATAAAAATCAAAAGTTATAAAATTATATTTTAAGATAAGATATAATTAAAATCTCATAATTTAATATGCTTTAATAAATTATTAAAATAAAAAGATTTATATTTTGGATATTTAGTTTTTTAATTTGCTTATTTAAAGTTATTTTCATTAAATAGAAGAAAGTGAGGCAAAAACAATGTTGGGTGTCGAATCCAACAAATAAATAATTATAATGTGAACCTACCGTCACGCACACTAAGAATAGTATGAGCGAAAGTAGGGTTCGTGTCTTCAGGGATACGTGTCAATTATTTTATACCAAAAACGTTTAACCACAATTACTTTGATTGCTTACGAGTTAAGGAAGATGGGGGTTTTAATTAAAAACTAAAACTGAAAGTAAATTGCAGAAAGTGAAAAAATTCCAGTAGGCTGACACGGCCGTGTCAAAACTATACGTGGCCGTGTTAAGGTTCTGCTGGAAAAACGAAAATTGACAATTCTTTATATATTTTTATATTCTGAAAAGAAATTACTAAAAACTCTAATTAAATTTGAGAAGAAAATTAATATATGAATACTAATTCCAACATTAAGGTAATTTCTTGATTCGATTTGGCTTACGATCATTAACGATACGGTGCAATGAATATTTTCAATCAATGATTTGTATCGATACTAGACATCACGCCGTTCGGATATCCACTCTATCTAATATCTAATCAAGCGCAGTTCGTTGATTAGAGCCAACCCGCTAGTCTAAGCTCATGCCGTTCGGATCTTAGCGTGCGGGTTGCAGCGATAGAAGTATCAATTATAATTAAACACACACGCCGTTCGGTGTGTTTAACTAGATTACATGATTCCATAACGAGAATGAATTTATAGACAAACCCAAACCGTTAATTGTTCCATTTATAAAAAATAAAAACTTGTTTAAGGTTTTAAATCTTGAAGAACTTTATTAGAAAAATTAATAAAGTGGCCAATTTTATTAACAATCTAATATATACCGGATTAAATCCGGGTTGAAGATCAAGAATCAAACAAGCAAACCTTTAAAATAAAAACATCTCATAAACGTTTCACATAAGTTCAAACCAAATTATAGAAATTAAACCCTAATGTTGAAATTAAAAGTGACCTAGCAGGACATGACGGCTAGGGTTAATCAAAACAAAAGAAGAAAACTTACAACCTTAAAAAAAAAAAAAAATACTTAATTGTCTTAAATAAAATCCTAGCTTCTCAAAAGATTCCCTTGTGATTTGTCTTTTTCTGCTCTTCCTTCCAAAGTTTCTTCTTGGTCGATTCTTTTTAGCCTCCAAAGATATGCTCCAACTTAATATTCTAGCCCTATTTATCATGCTCCTCTCAACAAACTCTTCTTTTTTCAAGGGTTTTAAATTTGAATTCTTTTATGAGGCATTAAAAGTTTCCAAACTTAATGATATTTCCTTTTAAGCTTTTCTTTTTTTCTTTTCCAGCAATTTAATTAATCTTCAAAATTAAAAAAATATACAAAAGTAGATTCTATCCCACAAAACTATTATTTTATAAAATAATTGAAAAATGCATGCAACTAATGCAAAATATATGCTGAAATATATTTTAAAATTACTATAATTTATGATTAAAAATATAACTAACAAATCTCGACAAGCTTAAACCTTTCCTTGTTCTCAAGGAAGTCAAGACTAGGAATAACCCGGGAAGTGAAAAGAGAACAGATAGTTATATAATTAGGATATTGGCAATATCAATCTTAGCTCCGCGTAAGAAGTATGAGCATAAAATCAATCTTATTATGCTGATTTTCAGTTGTCGTGGACAAATTGGGCTTTCAAGATTTTTATAAACTAATATGCCCAATTTGCTAGTTATGATCCTCCAACCCTTAAGTTCCGGATTTATCGTTTCATATCAATTATTCCATGTTGAATTAGTTATTTAAATGCGCCAACACCTTTCTTCACACGGTGGAAATCTTCCTAACCTCAAGGACTATAAAGAGCAAGTAGTCAATTTTTCATCACGCGAGATCACAAATGATTTTGCCATTATTGCGGCTTATTTATCATATATCTAACTCTTTTTTTTCTTTCTTTTTCTTTTTTTTCTTTTTTTTTTTTTTTTTCATATGGATTCGGCTCTCAACCTATTTTTGCTAGGTCTCAGTTTCCTTATGTGATCAGATCGGCATTAGGCACACATGGATATTAGGCGTTTTATCATTGTAAACCCAAGAACAAAGGGCACTAGCATAACGGGGCACACTTGTCTATTTATTACTATCAACTATTTTTGACACGCAACCTACAATTAGCATAATAAAGGGTAATATCATTTTTCATGTTGTTCTCAAAGTCTTTCCCGAGGCTACGAAGGTGTTACCTTTTTTTTTTAATGCATACCTAATATTGCTATGACCATGATTAACTATATGCAATGCAGTCCTAATACTACCATAACTATGATGCAACCCTAAATGCAATATGTTAAGTAAGACGAAAAGAAATTAAAATTACCTCTCCCCAAGCTTTGAATTCAGCGTCGTCCTCGAGGCTTGGAGTAGAGAGTGGGATGGAATTTACTGAGGTGGTTGATGGTGGCAAGTGGCGGCGGAAAGAATGAAGGATAGATGTGGTTGTGAAGTCAAGGTCAGGAAGAAGCCAAGTAGCAAGACAGGTTTGAGCATTTTTTTTTAACTCAGAAGCTTTACTCGGCCGTGTCTGTCTTATAAAGCAATCGTTACGCGGCCGTTTCAACCTTCTGTTTGACACTTTTTTTTTTTTTTTTTTTGCAAAAGATGAAAATAAATAACTAAATTTTTTTTTGAATAAGATAGAAATAGAAAAACAAACAAAATACGGGTTGCCTCCCGCGTAGCGGCTTTCTTTAACGTCTTTGGCTAGACTTTTGTAAGTCTCATTCAGTCTGGTGCCTGTGGAATAAATGGAAAAACTTTTTTATTTGTAATTGGTAATTCTATTTTTTATTCTTCATACCTTGTTTTCTTTTGTGTATTCATGAATATCAAGACTTCCATCAACACCTCCCCAAGCTTGAACTTTTCACTAAGCTCCTTTGTTATTAATTCATCAACGCTTCTATTTAACATCAATGCTAGAACATCATGGTTAGATAACTCAAAACAATCATCAGTTAAAGGTTCAATAATATCTAACCAATTCAAAGAAGAAATATCACTAGGATATCGCATTGCATCATCTATGTTGAAATTGATTATCTCCCCATCAAACTCCATAGAAAGTGTACCGTTATAAACATCAATCTTAGTTCTAGCAGTTTTTAAAAATGGTCTTCCAAACAAGATAGAACTTGAATTTGGGGAGTTATCATCCTTCATATCTAACACATAAAAATCAGCTGGGAACACTAGTTCATTCACTTGAACCAACAAATCCTCTAGTATACCTTTTGGGTGTACTATAGACTTATCAGCCAATTGAATGACCACCTCGGTCCTTTTTAACGGTCCTACATTAAATGTTTTAAAAATTGAGTATGGTAGAACGTTAATAGAGGCTCCAAGGTCAAGCATTGCTCTAGGAACACTAACATTCCCCAATTTACAATGAACGGTGAAGATACCTGGATCCTTGCACTTTGGGGGTAATCTCTTTTATAAAACAGCAAAAACATTTTCACTTACCTTTACCGTTTCATTACCTTTTAGCTTCTTCTTTGACGTGCAAAGTTCCTTTAAAAATTTAGCATACCATGGAACTTGTTTAATAGCATCAAGAAATGGAATGTTTAACTCTACCTTTCGGAAAGTCTGCATGATTTCTTGTTCTTCCCTTTCTTTTTGTATACCTCTTAGTCTTGAAGGGAATGGAGGTGGAGGAGTAAATCTCACATCATTTTTAATTGGTTTTGATGCATTATTTTTCTTATCCTCCTTATTTGCATCAAAGGTCTCTTCCTTCTTATCTACTTCATGTATTCCCGGGCCTTTGCAACTCTCCTCACTTCTCAAGTTAATAGCACAAACATTATGCTTAGGATTTGTCTCGGTTTGGGCGGGTAGTTTACCTTGAGATTCCAACTTACTTACGGAATTGGCAAGTTGAGCCACTTGTTGCTCTAAGTTCTTAATGCTAGCTCTTATTTCTTGCTGGAACGTGTGTGTGGTGGTTGCTAAACCCTTGTTAATATCTTCCAAGGACATCCCCGAGCTCCCTGCTTGTTGTTGTTGCTGAGGCCGGAAATTATGTTGATTGTTTTGCATATGAAACGGAGGTCTTTGGTGGAATTGTGGGGGTCTTTATGGATAACCAACATTGGGTGCTTGTTCCCAATTTTGATTATTTCTTTGTTGTTCATAGTTTCTTGAATTCTGCCCCTGATAACCTCCTATCGCTTGTGACTCTTTAACATCTTCTTGAAGTGTAGGACACATGTCAGTGGGGTGTCCAAACTGTAAGCATATTCCACACGCTCGAGGTTTTTGCTCAACTTCCTTACCTTTTGTAAGTTGCATTACGACTTTAGTCAATTCAGCAAGTTGGCTTTCAATGTGAGGGGTGCTCACTTCTTTGACTGCTCGTGGTACATCAACATACCATCCATCTTCTTGTGAAGAATGTTTGGTATCTTCTGCTATAGAGGATATCAAGGCTCTAATTTGGGTTGGTGTTTTATCAAGTAAAGCTCCCCCACTAGAGGCATTTATCAAACATCTCTCTAGTGGTGCTACCCTTCACAGAAGTACTGAAGCAATTGATGTTCCGAGATGCCATGTTGTGGGCATCGAGCACATAGCTTCTTGAATCTTTCCCAATAAGTATGCAAAGCTTCTCTTTTTGCTTGTTTGATCCCGATGATCTCCTTGCGTAGAATAGAGGCTTTGACTTTCGGGAATACTTATCTAAGAACTGTTTTGCAAGATCATTCCATGTGTTTACCGACTCCGATGGTAGGTAGTATAACCATTCTTTAGCCGAGTCTTGCATAGAGAAGGGGAATGCCTGAAGCTTGATTTAATCTTCAGTAATGTTGTGTGGCTTCATTCCGGAACACACATCATGGAATTCCTTGAGAAATTTATGAGCGTCTTTATTCTCAAGGCCCCGAAAGAGTGGTAACAAATGGATTAGGCCAGATTTCAGCTCAAAGTCAACCATAACAGGGTAGTTTATGCAGAGAGGTTGTTGGGTAACATCATGGGTTGCCCACTCCCTAAGAGTTTGTTCGGCTTCAGCAGCCATGGTTTAAGAGTACCTGTACTTAAAAATCTTGGAATAAAACGATTAGAATCGCCGTATCCCCGGCAACGGCGCCAATTTGTTGGGAGTCGAATCCAACAAATAAATAATTATAATGTGAACCTACCGTCACACACACTAAGAATAGTATGAGCGGAAGTAGGGTTCGTGTCCTCAGGGATACGTGTCAATTATTTTATACCAAAAATGTTTAAGCATAATTACTTTGATTGCTTACGAGTTAAGGATGATGAGGGTTTTAATTAAAAACTAAAACTGAAAGTAAATTGCAGAAAGTGAAAAAATTCAAGTAAGCTGACATGGCCGTGTCAAAACTGTACGCGGCCGTGTTAAGGTTCTGCTGAAAAAACGAAAATTGACAATTCTTTATATTTTTTTATATTCTGAAAAGAAATTACTAAAATCTCTAATTAAATTTGAGAAGAAAATTAATATATGAAGACTAATTCCAACATTAAGGTAATTTCTTGATTCGAATTGGCTTACGATCATTAACGATATGGTGCAATGAATATTTTCAATCAATGATTTATATCGATACTAGACATCACGCCGTTCGGAAATCCACTCTATCTAATGTCTAATCAAGCGCAGTTCGTTGATTAGAGCCAACCCGCTACTCTAAACTCACGCCGTTCGGATCTTAGCGTGCGGGTTGCAGCGATAGAAGTATCAATTATAATTAAACACACACGCCGTTCGGTGTGTTTAACTAGATTCCATGATTCTATAACGAGAATGAATTCATAGACAAACCCAAACCGTTAATTGTTCCTTTTATCAAAAATCAAAACTTGTTTAGGGTTTTAAATCTTGAAGAACTTTATTAGACAAATTAATAAAGTGGCCAATTTTATTAACAATCTAATATATACCGGATTAAATCCGGGTTTAAGACCAAGAATCAAACAAACAAACCCTTAAAATAAAAACATCTTATAAACGTTTCACATAAGTTCAAAGCAAATCACAGAAATTAAACCCTAATGTTGAAATTAAAAGTGACCTAGCCAGACATGACGGCTAGGGTTAATCAAAACAAAAGAAGAAAACTTACAACCTCCAAAAAAAAAAATACTTAATTGTCTTCAATAAAATCCCGGCCTCTCAAAAGATTCTCTTGTGATTTGTCTTTTTCTGCTCTTCCTTCCAAAGTTTCTTCTTGGTCTATTCTTTTTAGCCTCCAAAGATATGCTCCAACTTAATATTCCAGCCCTATTTATCATGCTTCTTTCAACAAACTCTTCTTTTTTCAAGGGTTTTAAATTTGAAATCTTTTATGAGTCATTAAAAGTTTTCAAACTTAATGATATTTCATTTTAAGCTCTTTTCTTTTTCTTTTCCATCAATTTAATTAATCTTCAAAACCCAAAAAATATACAAAAGTAGATTCTATCCCACAAAACTACTATTTTATAAAATAATTGAAAAATACATGCAAATAATGCAAAATATGTGCTGAAATATATTCTAAAATTACTATAATTTATGACTAAAAATATAAATAACAAACAAATATTTAGACTTTATCAAAAATTAATATGTATACCTTAAAATCATTCTATTATCATATAATATAAATTTTAAATTAAAATGGTTCCAAATCAAAACCAAACCCCCTCACTAAGGTAGGTCTTGTTCTTATTCCTAGAGATATTGTGTACTTTAATGATTAAATAATGTTTCCATTTTGGCTATACAAAAGTCTTGATTTTGCTTTCACGTGTTGATTGTAAAGGAGACTTTCGACACACATGTGCACTAAGAAACTAATGAGTGCTATTTAATTTGGGGTAAATTACTAAGTTGGTCATATTTGACCGATACAACTTATCAAAATATACATTACTTTCAAAACTAGCAAACTACTCTTTGACTACTCCATATATTGACACCTAAGTGAAATTTACATCCAATATCTCGCCCCCTTTTTTAAGAAGTTTTTTATTATAAAATGTTATGAATACCTTCTAATTACTAAATAAAATAATGTATGCATAAAATTATGTTTTATAATTTTATGAAATGTTGTTTAAAATATTTTTTTATAATTTTATACATTCCAATTATTATAAAATGTTTTATAATTTTATAAATAAGAAATAAATTTATATACAATAATGCATGTATTTATATAAATCTGTCTCATCTGTTATGTGTTTATTATAAAATATCTTTTATTTTTTAATTATTTAAAAAGTGAATTTATAAATTTTCTATTTTTAAAATTCTCTCCACAAAACTACGGTGTATCTAAAACATTCTCTAAACTTGTTTGAATTTTTATAAAACTCGCTATAATCCTTTAGTGACTAGATTTGCTTTTAACAAATTTGTTTTGTTTTAAAGGGGAGAAGTTTTCATTAAAAAAAGATACAATATATAAGATTTGGATTTTGATATGCACTTAACTTATTGAATGATAATTTTTAAACTTGTTATTATTTACTTTTAAAAGATTATTATGTTTTAAACTAAAATCGTTTTCAAAGAAATGAGATTTGTTTCAAAAAATTATTTTTTTTAGTTTTTTAAATTGTCAACATTTAAAAGAAAGTATCATTCATGAGTATAAAAACTGGCGAGACCTTCTAGATTTATAAGAATTATTTTTTTATCTACAAACTTAAAAATATTAAAACAAACCTTTTTTCATTTTTTTAAATAAGCTTTTAATAACATCTCTAGAATAATTGAATTTTTAAAACTTGAATCTAACAGACCGATATAACATTGTCCATTTTCTGATCGAAAGCAAGATTTCAGAAAATAATATATTTCACAAAGGGCGAGAAATAACATTGTCCATTTTCTATAAATATATTTACTAATATTTTATAAATATATAATATCTAAAAAAATTTGCAATAATTTGGGCGAGGAGGGGCAATAAGACAATCAAAACGTAATTTGAAGGCCCTATTCTCGCCAATCCTTAGAGTTGGGTTTACACGTCACCTATATGGTTCTTAAACTAAAAATTTCATTTAATATAACAACGGAATCATTTAAAGCATTGTCACGAGTCATAGACACAAACACTTTTTGATAAATAAAGGTAACTAGTGTTTTAACCCGCGCTACGCGCGCGGGAGTTTGGTTGTTTTTCCCTGTCTTACGCGACCGTGACTTTCTTCGTTGTCGGGTTGGCTCATCGGAAACCACAAAAGGGTATACCGATACCAGTTCGATTAAATACCGAATACCGATACTAATGTTTGACGTCAAAAACACAAAAAAAATAAACGTTTGTGGTCAAAAAGCAAACTTCACATGTGTTACGCGTAACGAAGTTTGGTTGTTTTCCTTTGTCTTACGCTACCGTGACTTACTTCGTTGTCGGGTCGGCTTATCGGAAACCACAAAAGCGTATACCGATACCGGTTCCGATAATATCGAATACCGATATTAATGTTTGAACCCAAAAACAAAAAAAAATAAATTTTTGTGTCAAAAAGCAAAAATATAAAACTTTGTTGTTAATCCTAATTAGAATTTGGGTTTTAAATACATTTTATAAAAATATATGGTCATTATATAAAAACACAAACTTCTAAATACATTTTGTAAATTTGTGTGGCCAATATATTAAAAAGCAAACTTCACTGTAGCAGTGAAGTTGCTTTTTAATATATAATATAATTATTATCTAATAACTTAAACTTTGAACTTAGATCCTAGTCTTTATTCAGTCGGGTAGCCATTAGCACATGTCATTCAGAACCACATAATTCTACACAACCTTGATTAACTTGACATTCATTCTAAAAATTAGCATTTTTGAGTGGGTTCTAGTTTTCTTTACAATATATGCAAACATGCTTTGACAATCATACATTGCGTAAATAGCAATAAAAATGACACTCTAACATTCTGTGACAATCTGGAACACATCATACTCATACAATGTCATAACCAAATAGGATCACACCATGATTATTGGCTTGTACTTCACTACACGACTCTTGCAACACACTTGCCTGGAAGCAAGGTCCCAGTGATATGCCTTCTCAAAAGTAGCATTCTATTGACATGTATACATCAACGTAACATTCTAGTGACATGTATGCATAGGTGTAACATTCTAGTGATATGCTTGCAAGACCTTAGTGAAAAATAGGCTTGCCATACTAGTAGTCCTCATGGCACATTCATACATCAATGCACGAATCTATATTAGGTTTATAATACTTTGCACATTGACATCTCATGATTATTGACTTGCACCATCAGATACAATCATTAACTATTAGTGAGTGTAACTTAGTAGCAATGAAAAATTATACTAAGTGTAATAGATGCAGATGTTTTAATTTTTGGTCAAGAGGAAATCAGTGAAAATATTCTAAGTCCTGTGAGATGCGTAGGAGTACTTATATGTGGAGGCATAAGGTTCGCATGCATAGAAACAATGTGAGACGCGAAGGTATAAATTTATGATTTGGCTTATTATTGAATATATGGAGGAAGTAACACATGTAGAGGTTATGTATCTTTTAAAATGGCTAAGTACGATAAGATGTATCACTTGTAAGAAATACAATCAAACAATACCGAGCTACTATAGAATAAAACTAAGAGACTGTTTAATAACTTCTGAATTGGTAAGTGTTGAACCATTAATAAGTCTGAACCATTAAATGTTGAACCAGTAAAATGTTTGAATCATTAAAATATAGTATATTGTTTAACTATTTAGATGCAAATGTCTGACCAATTCAGATAAGATCTCTTAACTATTCAGACTCAGTAAAATTTTTAACCATTTAAAGGCAAAATTGATTAATTATTCAGACATCTGCTTACGAAACAAACAATCTGAGCCATTAAATGCTAAAACATTTAGACATTTGAACCATTAAAATGATAAAACAAACAGCCTTTAAATTATAGTCGTGGGTTGAGGTTCTCATGTTTATTTCTCTTAGACTTATATCTGCTTTTGTGCTTATCAAGTAAGTTACGGATATCTTGACTTGTATTAGTGACCTTTTGACCTTTGACTATTTTATGTTTATGGACTTTATAATATGTTTTATATAACGTTATTATGAAATTGTTCTCGTAATGATGTGTTATCATTTACTATACTACGATGTTGTTTACATCTTACTCGGTTTATATGTACCTTACATTTTTTTTCTTTTACCATTTCTCATTCCTATTTTCTATATTCCGTTGATCAAACAACCAAATTTTCAAACTTTTGTACCTCATGTGTGATATTACTTTTAATTTCTAATAGCTTAATTCTATCTTCTAATTAATTTTCATCCAGTTATACTGATATATGATTATTTTTTTACCATAATATATCTATTATAATAAAAACAGGTTTTCGATGGATACTTGCCACAATTTTAGACCTCTATATTTTAATTTTTTCGTTTTTATTGATATTAAATAATTACATTAATTATTAATAATATTAATTTTTTAGATTAAAAATAGTTCTTTAATAAATTAAAAAATGTCTTTTTATAAATGTAATCTCTAGAGAAACAATTTTTAAAAAAATAAGAAATATATTTAAACATCAAACTTTTTCAAAAATAAGAAATATTTTAAAATTGATGTTTCTAAAAAATAAAATCTTTATAAATCAAAATAAATAAAATTTGTTTTGGCACAAAATGTTTATTATTTTATATGAGAAAAACCAAAAAAGGTTAAAACATTTTCCTAAAAAAAAATTAATATCATTGTTTTATTACTTATAGTTTTCACTTATATTTTCTAAAAAATTTGCTTTATACTTAATAAATTTATGTTACTTTCTATTTAATATTTTATTTATTTAACTCGTGTAATGGAGAAGGTAGTAACCTAGTTGTCATTATTATATATATATATATATGTATGTATATATATATATGTATATATATATATATATGTATATATATATATATATATATATGTATATATATACACATATACAGGGAAGAGATCATATATAACCCAACTGAAGTTGTGTAAACCAATAAATTAAATCTCAATCACTTATTAAATTGAAATCAATGGTCTAGATTTTTTAAAATAAAAAAATATATTTTGGTTTAAATGGTGCGTCCTACACACAAAAGGACTAAAAAGGGTAAATTGATCATTTTCTATACCTTTGAATTTAGAATTTTTAAATTAATAATCACACACACCACCTACTCATTTTCACCACACACACTCTTTCTCTACAAACTAAATCTCATATATCTCTCTTATTTTCTCTCTCTAAAAGCTAGCAGCAGTGGAGCAATGATGGCGACGGTGGCTAACCACCATCTACAGAAGCAATTGCGATGATGAAAGCGACAACGGCGGCTGCGATGGTGGTGACGGCGTCTCCGACGACAAACCAGTGGTAATCTCTCACTTATTTTCTCTCTCTAAAGATTGCAGCAGTGGGCCGACGTGGCTAACCACTATGTACAACTGTGATGGTAGTGACGGTAGCTGTGACAGTGGTGACCACGTCTACGACAAGGTTATATCTAGGTTTTTTGTTGTTTTAGGAACTATTTTTTGTTGTTCAACTTTAGATTTGAGTTTTTATTGTTGGTTATATTTGTCTAGATCTGGGTTGCACATGTGCAATGGGGGCGACAACATCTCCGTTGATGGCCCAGTGGTTTTTTTGTTGGTGTTTAAGGTTAGATCTGGGTTTTTTTAGTTGTTTTAAAACATTTTGTTGGTGTTCAAATGTATATCTCAGTTTTTCTTGTTGGTTATATTTTTCTAGATGCGGGTTATATATTTTTCTAGATCTCAGTTTTCTTGATTGTTCATCATAATTTAACTTTGTGTGTTTAGGTGGTTTGCAAAGCGGGTTCTACATCAAGCGACTGTGTCCATTTATGATTATCTTTACACATGTTTTTATATATATTTTTTATATTGGTTAGATCTATTTTTACTATATTTTTTGAATATAAATAAGGTATTTTTATATAAACATGTGTAAAATGAGTTTTACACATGTGTAAAGTGTGTTTTACACATGTGTAAATTGTGTTTTAGACATGTGTAAACTGTGTTTTACACATGTGTAAACCGAATACACAAATGTGTAAACTGAATATACACATATGTAAACTTATTTTTTATTCATATTTATATATTTAAACTTTAATTAGTTGTTGATTAATGTTGCATATTGTTTTTCTTTTTCAGAACATGTTGAATTGTCCAGATTTGATATGTGAAAAAGACATAATCAACAAAGAAGCATACAGATTTTTTTAATTTTGTAAATATGTTTGCTAATGTTAAAGTATTTATAACTATCTTTTACACATATGTTAACGCATTGAGAAACATGTGTTAAAGTATTGGATTATCTTGTTAAAGTATTGAGAAATATGTGTTACATTACTAGAGTATCTTGTTCAAGTATTCATTAAACTATTCACACATGTGGTAAAGTACTCAAAACAATCTTTTACACATGTCTTAAGATACTGAAAAAATACCAAATCACTAACACATAGTTTATTGTGTTAATAAAATATTAAAAAATAGTACACATGAAAAGTAGGGAAAAAATAGAAAATGACTAAAATGCCCTTAACATTAGATATTTTTTTTAATAAAACATGCCACCTATTAAAATATGAGTGGTGGAAACAGTTTATTGGTTTACAAAGTTTTTAGTGGTTTACAATTGAACCTTACCATATATATATATATATATATATATATATATATACTAGTTTTAGTAAACCCGTGTATTACACTGGCTGAACAAATAAAATATTAGATATAATAAAAATTTATCAAGTATAAAACGATAGTTTACTATAAAAATAATTGAAATTACGTATAGTAAGAACAATATGTAATAAAACAATTATATCAACTTTTTAAACTTTTGGTTTAAAACTTTTTTTTCCAAAAAAAATAATAATAAATATTTTTATTTCAAAACAAACTGTATTAAAAATATCATTTTGGAAAAATTTTCTTATTATAAATTTCAATTTTGATTATTTTTTTATAAAAATTAACTTTTTAAAAACACTAATTTTAAAAAAGTTTGATGTTTTGTAAAAATTTCTTATTTTATAAAAATTATTTTTAGAAATAACATTAATAAGAAGAACTTTTTTAAATTTATTAAAAAAACTATTTTTGTTCTAAAAAAGTTAAATAATATTATTGATAATTAAGGTAATTATTTAATAAGATAGAGAAGCGGTGAAATTTTGGTGAGAATAAATATGGTGCCGCCACGTGTCACGCAAGATACTCTTTTATTAGAGTAGAAAGATATATATATTATATATATATATATATATTGTTCTTTTAAAGTTTTACATTTTACAACATTGTATCATGTTCTACTACAACTCGACTTTCCACCAGAAACGTTTTAAAATTTTAGAAATGGCTAGAGATTTGTTCCTGCTAGATATAGAAATTATATTTTAAAGAATATATCAATGGTGAAGAATGTCATCCCTAAAAATCATGGATACGTGACACCTTCTCCCGTTCACATCAACACTACCTTACTTTCCCTAACATTTCCCTAAGGGCATAGTGCAATCACTTCTACAATCCGGCCATTACATCCCACATCTTTTTAGGTTTGTAAATTGTTTTAAGCTAGTTGTACATAAGTTATATTTCATGCGGTTCCTTCAACAACTTAACATTGGCCGGGCATCCATAAACCTAGGCCTTGCCGCAATGCATGAGTTGTTGTTTTCATACGACAAAATGTCCGGCTTTTCCCATACCACACCCACCTCCTTATAGTTTTTCTCAAGGTTTTAGCTTAAGAACCTAAAATTTCACTCATTTAGATTCAGACCTTCTACAAACTAGAAGTAATTTTTTACTCTAAAAAACTACTACTCTTTTGTAACATAATATTTTCCATCCTCGAGTACATTTCGATTCACATCAAAAAAAATTTAATAATCGTTGGATTCTATAAGTACTATCTCATAAACGCTTGTATGGTGCTCTTATTAAATGCTAGTTTCAATCTTATAAGGGAGAAATACTTGCCATAGTATCTTTTCATATTGTTGTTATCCGTTATGATCATTGTTACTTCAGTTTATCCGTTCATTAGATACTTAGTTTAGATGTATTTTCTTTTTGCACATTAAGTTGTGAAGGGCTGAAGGCTTTCTGAGTGGAGAGAGCGTAATTAGAATTCTAGAGATATTTGTATTATATAACTGTATTGAGTAATTTTAATTAAATTGCCATTCATTTAAGAATGTTTGTTGAACCTATATTCAGATTTGGGGCTCTGCTTCCTCATCTGAAAAAACTATAAGGTTGTAAGTTAACTAATATAAAACCCAAAAAAAACCCAAACACCAAAGACGACCCTTTAACCCTTTTGAGTTTAAAGGTGTTATTAAAAAACGGTAACTATTAATTTCGAGCAACTTTATTTGTTACTTTTAAAAAGACATTAACTATTAGAATTTTATTCAGATTATTTCGAGTGCTCTTTTCAACTCTTCACCAACTCTTAATTTCAAGCAACTTTATTCATTACTAAGTATGCATTCTCCAACCTAACGTCAAGCTAAATATACAAACCAAATTTTGTTAATTAAGAACAAAAAATAGAACTATAACTATTAAAACAACACCTATTACAAAAGCATGTTCATTTCGGTTGAAGTCGTTGGTTGCTTAGCTTGTTACAAAATTAAAATTAAGTGTTAAGATATTTTAGTATATTTGGATTGAAAATGACCAATATTTTCATAATATCTATTAAACAAGTCAGGTGGTGCAGAGTATACGCTTGTTTGAATTTATTATGATCTTCGATATCGAAAACCTTTTTAGGGGCAGCTCCTAAGTAATGGGGGTTCTAATAACGCCTCATTGGCAGGGGTCCAAGGGCAATGACCCTAGTATCGAGGTCCAAAGGGCAACAACCCTTGGTGGGGTCCAGAGGCAGAGCCCCATGCTTTACTAAAAATGCATGCAAAATTGATTTTCTCAAAATTTTACATGTGAAACTCGAAGGGGTTAAAACAATAAAATTTGTATATCATACCCGTCAAAGGTAGTTACCCCAACCCTGGCAGATTTTGAATTTAAACAAAGGATTGGTCAGTCTGTATTCTTCTTCTCTTTAGGTTCACGATTTTGACTCACACAAAATCTTATTTTGATTTCTGAACTTGAGTTTTATCCAATTGAACATCTAGTGTGAACTCAAATAGTTTTAATGTGAAAGTGAACTTGCGACTCTTAGATTTTTCAAGTTATTGATAATTATATTACGATTCTTTTACAATGCGTGGGTCGCATATGCTTGGGGTTGCGTGGTTTTAACATTGAGGTGGCATCTTCATGGTATAGAGAAGGAAGAGAGACAGTGAATTTTATAAAGAAAATTGAATGAGAAGGATGAGAAATGTTAGGGGAGGGTGGGGGGAGAGAGAGAGAAACAGTGAGTGAGTGAGAGAGAGAGAGAGAGAGAGAGAGAGAGAGAGAGAGAAAGATGATAAAGAAGGTGGGTGGCGGGTGCTCCAATTGGTTAGCATTAGGGGTAATCTAAACCGGTCGGCCCAAAACACAACATAAGCACAACTTAGTTTTGACTATGTCAAAGTTAGGGTTAATGTATTTGATACAAATAAACATGTGGGTCATGCTTTGGTAAATATGTTTAACTCGTCATCTGCTAACCCACACGATTGGCACCATAACTTATGTTATGGAATTATGCTTTCGTGTATCGATTTTATAATAATGATATGTCAACTAATTAAGTGATGCATGCTACACAATTTTGCATCTACAATACATAGCCTTGTGATTCGTATCTGGTTGGTTAGAAAGGAGGGGCTATTTGAACAACCAAAAGGAAGAATCTTTTAATTTTATAGGAGAGTTTTAATGTTAATGTAGTGTTTTCTAATTTAAAAGTTATTTTATAGTGGTTTATGAAGATTTCATTACCTTAACGAGCAGACTCTAAATTTATTAATTGTACTTGTTGCAACATGATACCTTAAAAAGATTGTCATGTCTAGAGTCCGTTAGTCACGCAAACAGAATCAATGTCAGAAAAACTAAAGTCTGTTGGTTGAGATAGATGGTTCTCCATAAACCACCATATAAAATCATTTTCAAATAAAAACCATTAGACAAACTCTAAACTCTCTACAAATCCAAAATATTCCTAACAAGGAGCCCATATTTATATCTAGACAACAAAGACCATGCATATAGAAGGTTGTATCGTCCTTACATTTCAATCTTTCAATCTCAAATACTCTCAATATTCATGCTTAATAGTTCGGTGACAATGAAGAGAGATTCTATCTCACTAAAATACCCCTTGAACTATTAACAAGTCACTAATAGCTGCCTTAAATCTTCAACTATTAACAAATGACAATTATGGTCCCTTAACTTCCAATCCACATATTCAACAATAAATATGCACTTGTGATGTTAAGTTTGATTATGTTCATTGTGTTTCGTTAATGATGCCCTTGACTAAACTAATGGGTTGTTATTCATGATGAGATGATGGAGGACTTATGGATAGCGATAATTCATATATAATGACGAATAGTTGCGAATGTTTGTTTGAAGTAGTTCTTATAATGGTTAGTCCGGTACATATAAGTAATAGCATGCAATCTAGCTCACGGCGGTTAGCATAACGAGATCTCTAGCTTAAATTTCCAAGAGTTGGTGGTTTAGGTAAGAACGAATCATCACGTAGTTAATAGAGTTTAGTCATTGTTTCATAATAAGTTGGTGACTAAAACTTCTATGTCAATTATCTATGTAAGTTAATGCGTCGAAACCCAAATATTGCTTATAAACGAAATAGTGATGATGAATTTAGTATTATAACGTTGTATCGTTCTATGTTATCCGCAAACATTATTTTTTATTATTTTATATATGTTTTTATGTAGTTAGCTGGTAGTGTTTGCGTATTTATGTTTTAGTATTTTCTAAAAATATTAATAATAATTCGAATTTATAATCATAAAACTTAATTTCCTAAAGTGTTTCAAAGAATATTTTGAAACTTATCCTACGCATGTTTTTCAAAATAGTGATAATATTAGTCTTACACAATAATGGGCAACCATATAATTCAAGCAAGAAACCTTTAATGTCGTGTATCAATCTTCTTATGTCTTACTTTATTAAACCTTTTCAATTTTAATGTCGTATATTACTATACTTTAAGAAAAACGGGACAACAAACGTACGTATTTTCTCATGTTGATAGCTACTACCAAGTGAAAACCAAGGCGAAAGGTCATTCAACCATTACGGCAACCCTTTGTCCTTACATTTGACCTTTCGTCTTACACGAAAGGCTTTTATTTCCGTATTCTTTATTGATGTCTTCGTCAATCAACTAGCAAAAAGAATTAATATATACCATTGCATACTGCGACGTTTTACCACATATCTCATTGTGTTCATACATCACATGGACTTTCAATCAATTTCAACATTCATCTTATTTTATTCCTACGGTTTGAAAATTCTTGTTATAATTTGGGGAAGTTAGTCAACACCACTGACAATATTAAGTATCTTTTTATAGCTTTTATAATAATATAGAGGCAGCCAGGATGTTTTAAAAACTAATTTTCGTCTAACAAAGGTAAGAGATACTATTTTTCTTTTTAAAATTGTATTGCATTTCGTCATTATATTTGCATTGCATTCATAATCAGATGATCAATATCTGATTTTTAGTCAGGGGAAATAGTTTATAGCCGATAATAATCCGATGGTACGACGAGTCGATTTCAAAACCCTTGGAATGATTTAAACCGAAGCTCGTTTGATTCATTTTTAAAGTACTTAAAATCCTTTACTATTCTTAGGTAAAAATTACTATTCTTTAATATATATATATATATATATATATATATATATATATATATATATATATATATATATATATATATAGTAGGGTTATTTTGATAACCACCCTATTTTGTAAGAACTTTAGGAACTAATCTCAGCCACACAAATTAAGTCACATTCAACTCACATGCCATTTTCATATTTTTTTAAAACATTCATAACTTTTTTCACGACATTATTTTTTCAAAATAATTACACTATAAAATTCAGTATTTTTTTTATCTTTCCAACGCCTACCATATTGATATATATATTTTTTTAAAAATCACCTACCTGTTATTTACTCATGTGTAAATCCTGTTATACACATGTGTAAATCTGGTTTGACACATGTGTAAATTTGGTTTTACACATGTGTAAAACGAATTTCGGGAAAAAAACGAGTTTTTTTTTATTTTTTTTATGAAAGAGGGAAACGACAGAAACATTTTTGTGTATTTATTTTTTTTATTTTCATCTTATTTTTTGTTTTATAATTTTTTATATTATGTTTATATTATTTACCATTTTGCCATTGAAAACTAGTGGCTCACATTGGTTCCTAGAGATCTCGCAAAAAAAGAGAGTTCTCATTTGATCCTTCCCCCTATATATATATATATATATATATATATATATATAGAGGAGTGATCATAAGAAAACCACAAAGTTATAAGAAAACTAGAGAAAACCAATAAAAACGGTCACATAATATATAAATTTTTTATCACCACCCTCTATATATATGTGTGAGTATATATAAATAAAAATATCGATCAAATGAAAACCGTAGCTTGGTTTTGCATATACATTACACATAAGTTACGTATATAGGGTCAGAATATTTTTAAAACTCCTAAATATCGTCAGAACTGCGAGAACTAATATCAACCATTGATTACAATATATTTTATTTATTATTTATTATTTATAAAAGGGTAAAGATGTAAATTAATAAATTAAATGAGTGTGACTGCCTAGTTTGTTTCCTTTTTATTAGGGATTTCTAGAATTCAAAACATACATAATTAATGGAACATTCCAAACAAAACTAAAGTCAATATATACGATTTTTATGAAACCATTGATTTGCCGGATCATATTCAAAATCAATATACTTTAATTTGATTATCAACATGCTTTCAGTATTGAAACAATGAACTTCGGGTATGCTTTCACGATCAAATCAAGCGAAGAAAGGATTTGAATTTAATATCACGAGGGCACCAGCGATTTGATGGTTATTTGCTACCGGGTCAATTCGATAGAGATGTCATTTGAACGAAGCAAGTACGATTAGGGTTTGATCAAACCAAGATAAGAATTCATTGTTACTCCTTCTGTTTGTTTGTATCATGATCAACTGATGGGGTAACCTAAAAGCTAAAAATACATTGTAACATCCAAATTGGGAATCCTTTGCTGGCAATTTCTGAAACACCTCTCATTTTCAATGTTCAAGAACCGAGGAATCTTCCAATTTTTGTATCAAGGTTTGTGTTCGTAACTTAAATATATAAGAAAAGGCTTTGATTAAATGTATTTCTTGTTCAAAGCAGGAGGATTAAAAAAGCTTGATTTTGCATCTAGCTTCTTTCACATCCATTTATCGCAAATTATGACTTGTGAGGATTCCAAAGTGGATTTTAACAGCATATGTTCGTAACATTTTTATCTAACAATTTTGTCATTTTATCCATCATTTTGAGTGGTAACATTTTTTATTATTAAACTAATTTAATTTAGTTCTGTTAGCATGTCTGTCGAAGGATTTTATTATAGGCAAATGTATGATATCTATTTTTTGGTATCTACAAGTTTATAAACATCAATTGTTTTTTTTTTTTACATAAGTGTATAACTTTTTAATATATGTCAACATTTATAAACATCTATTGTTTGTTTTTACATATGGGTAAAAATCTTTTTTTAGCATCTACACATCTATAGACATTTATTTTATTACTTTTACATGTGTTAAAATCTATACACGATACACACATATATAAAATATTTACATTTTTACATATATGTAAATAGTTGGTCCGTTTGAAGATATACGTATATGCAAATAGCGTATAATTATGGGTTTGAAAAAGAAAGAAAAAATATTTTACACACATGTAAATAACTATTAGTTTAAAATATGTATAATGAATATTAAAATTTGTGTATGTAAATAATAAAAAAATTACATGATTGTAAATAATATGGAAAAACATAAATGATTTTCATGAAATTTACAATATGTAATATTATGAAACTAAAAACAAAAATTTTACCATATCTAAATAGTATGAAAGAAATAATAAATTTTTCCGTATATGTAAATAGTATGAAATTTACGCAAGTATAAAATCATAAAAGTTAAAGAGATGAGAGAGAAAAAAGAACATGAATTAACTTACTTTTTAATTGGATTCTTATTAATAAAGCTAGTCTTATTAATGATAACCATTGGATAAAGAAACATTATCATTTACTAATATGCTCTTTTCCTTAATTTTACCTATTTAATTAGATTCTTATTTACATTTTATACCTTATTTAATCATAAACATTGATTAACTTAATTAATGGTTACCATTGGTTCTGCTGGTTCTGAAAATAAAGCTAGTCTTGTAAAGAACATAACCCTATATAGGGTATGGTTATCTTGAGAACTAGTTTTTTTAATGAGAACTCTAGTAATCAATATGAGCCATACATTTAAGTCACATACAAATCACATATCATTTTCACCTTTTTTTTTAAATGTTCATAACTTTTTTTCATGACATTATTTTTACAAAAAAAATGCACCATTAATTTTATTATTTTTTTATCTTTTCAACACGTACCATATTGATATACTCTTTTAAAAAATCATCCACCTGTTATTTACCATATGTAAATCCTGTTTTACACATGTATATTTTCAAGTATTACAATGTGTAAATTGACGTTAATAAAAAAAACAAGTTTTTTTTATTTTTTATAAATTTTTTTAAATTTTTTTTAAATTTTTTTTATGAAAGAGTGAAACAAAAGAAATATTTTCGTCATTTTACTCTTTTTATTTTTATGTTATTTTTTATTTTATAAATTTTTTATTATGTTATCATTATTTACCATTTTGCCCTTAAAATATGTGGCTCACATTGTTTCCTAGAGTTCTTATAAAATAAGTGAGTTCTCATTTGAACCCTCCCATATATATATATATATATATATATATATATATATTTACTATTCTAAGTAAAAATTACTATTCTTTATTTTATATATATATATATATATATATATATATATATATATATATATATATATATATATATATATTTACAAATAGGTTTAAAAAAAAGTTAAATTTGTTTGAGAAATCTAGGAAATAATCTTAAACTTTCAAAATTTTAATCTATGGTTAAGATCAGAAGTATAAGAAGAAATTATAAAAAAAAACTTTATGAAAAAGTCATTTTTTTACTTAATTTAAGTTCCTATAATTTTTTAAAATTACTCGTAATCTTACTTGTCTTATAAAATTTTAACTTTAAAGAACCTTTGGTGTGGTTATACATTTTGTAAACATGAATTTTTTTAAAAAAACATCTATGTGTTGTGCGTATACTTACGTGATTATTAACTACGTAATTATAAACATAACTTGCGGAATTGTGATATAACTTGCGTAATTTTTTTATAACGTGAGTAATGTTACTTTGCGTAATTATAAATATAACTTGTATAATAATAGATATAACTTGCGTAATTAGGAATATAACTTGTGTAATTATGCACCTTATGTGCGTAATTGTTACGTGGACGAAACTACCCTCCTCCAAAAAACACATGTCACGCTCTGATAACTTCTTACGTTTCGCACGAAATTACATTTTGTATAGTAACCAGTCCCTATATATATTATTTTTCTGAAACTACTTTATATATAATAAGTCATTTCAATAATTACGAGTATATACAAGTTTATGATTTATGTACTTTTATATCTAACTCGTGTTATACATGTGTTTTTTTAAGGCTAGTTTTTTTATATAACATTCATATTTATTAAAAGTTATATCATAAAATCAAGCACCTTTTCTCATTAGATTAAGTATAATATTGTTTTTTTTAACAAACAACATTGTTATAAAATTGTGTTGTTCTACGATTAAACAACATATTACGTTCTGTGTTGTTTTAGCCTAAACCCATACGTTCAATACTGTTTAAAGATTAAAAATCCTGTGCGGCTAAAAGCAAATAAACAACACTTTCAGAAATAACACTAAATAATCAAACATGTTACGTAAAAAATTGAAAGTGTAGCACTTTAAGAAAAAACAAAAGAAATTCTATGTGAGACTTAAACAGCCTCTAACTATCAAACCTAAATCTACTCCATGTCTCATATGAGACTTGAAAATCCCGTAAATTTCAAAGCTAAATTCTATCTCTAGCTTTGATTTAAAAAACACCGATGTGATGTGTTTATTTGTATATATATATATAATATCACAATAAAATTTTTATTCCAAATCAATCGCATAATATATAATATCTATTCTTAATTTTAAATTTAATTTGGTTTTTGTTAATGTTTCATATATCGTTTTTAACGTACTTATATATTTTTATCAACATTTTTATTTAAATTCTATTCGAAATTGAGATGCGTTACATTTAATATTTTTTGTATAGTGTTTTGTGAAGCTCCAAATCTATTTTTGCGACATTCATATTTGTCTATGCTCTAAAACCAAGTGGTAATGACATCACATTTTTCTTTTATAATATATTATGAAACTCTGAATAAAATCTAACTATGTGCATATTTTTATCTATTTTACAAAAAAAGCCACCGTAATACGGGGCAATTGCTCAATAGTTCCATTACGTTTAAAAAAGGGGTAACTTTGTAAAATAATAATCAAGTTTTAATATTGTTATAATTAGGTCACTCATAAAGTTTTTTTGTCCCAATCAGGTCACTAATAAAGTTTTTTGTCCCAATCAGATCACTCACAAAATTTTTTGTCCCAATTATATCACTAACGTTTTAAAATTGTTCTAATTAAATCATTCATAAGTTGCAAAAAGTTTTAAAAAATTTAAAATGTTTAAAAATATTAACCATATTTATAAAAAAAACTAAATTATTTTAAAAATTTTGTGAATTATTTAAAGAAATGATAAAAATATGAGTGATTTAATTGGAATACTTTTAAAACTATAGTGACCTGATTGGAACAAATAAAAATATTAATGACCTAACTGAAACACTTTTAAAACTTTAGTGACCTAATTGAAACAAATAAAAATATTAGCGACCTAATTAGAACACTGTTAAAATTTGCTTACAATTTTATGAAGTTTCCCTTTAGAAAACAAATATCGAGGAGATGGATTTTTTTTAGGATTCAAAATTCCTTTTAATTACCATAAAATATCGTAACTTCACCATCCAAATTACTATAAAAAGAAAGGTCGGCGGGGTTTCCCACCGTCCTTTCTTCCCCTCCTACTTTTGATCTTTATATTTTCAGCCCCCGGTATTTTTAAAAACTTTGTAAAATATCACTTTTACCCCCATAAGTTTCTAAAGCTTCGAGTTTACCCCTGTGCAATATAAATTCAAGTCCGTTTACGTTTAGACATAATTAGAAACGACTCGGGTCAAATATAAAATGTTCCCAGGCTTAACTGTATACACTTTAAGACTACCTACGTTTCGACAACGTGTACGTTTTGATGTAAATTTTGTTCAGAAATAAGTTTGGTCAAATATAAAACGTTTTAATGCTTATTTTTATGTACGCTTTGAGTTGATCTACGTTTCGACATTGGTATGTTTGGAAACGCGTCGGGTCAATATAATACATTTTCATTTACTATACGTTTGGACGTAAATTTAGCTCGAAAAAGGTCGGAGCGATTATAAGTCTATGTTTCGACATTAATTTTGTTTGAAAACGAGCCAGGTTAAATATTAAACGTTTTTGTTCAACGGTATAAATTCGAGTTAGTATACATATTGACGTAAAATTAGTTTGGAAACGAGTCGTTTCGATTGTAGTCTATACTTTATCACGTCACGTATAATGCCGCGACAACGCGCGACGGGTAATAAACCTAGTTCCTTTTATTTACCATACCTCCACACCAAAAAAGAATAACAAAATCAATACTAAAACATCATTATGCTTAATTACAAATTCATATGTTTGGTTAATGTGGATCATCCTGTAAAACTCCTCTACGTGCTTCTTATGTTCACTCTCAACATCATAGTCCTTATAATTAAAACAAAAAACCCATGTGAATTCCATTTTCATTCATGTTAAAATAAACCAAATATGAAAGTACTGATAATTTAAATTCTAAAACCCGAAAGTGTGACCAAATGGTTGACTTCTAGGACATCAAAACCACCGTTGGCGACATTTAGGGATTAAAAACTTTTTTTTTCAATAGGATGATGTTATGTATACCCCATCTTTTATTATTTTTATTTGTTATACATATCCTCTCAACTTTTAAATTACTTAACATTCTCCCTTAACTTTTTTATTTAACGTATCATCTCCTGGTATGTTAAATAAAAAAAAATTTGTGGTGTTTTTAGTTCATGATACATATTTGAGTTTGTTTTTAATAACTAATACTTTAGATATATATAGACCCATTTATTTGTAAATTATATAGATTTTAGTTATATTTCATTCTCTAATTTGCTAGCATGTAAAATTTAAATGTTTGGCTAAAAATAAAATAATTTTATTGGGTCCAAATAACATCTTATTTCAGACCTTTATATTTTAATATATATAGCCATTTAATGTTTTTATTTAATTTTTACCGATAGTTCGTTTAAAAATTGTTTATATATAACTTTACAAAAACATCTTTAACCAATAATATTGATAAACAATACAAGACCAAAGAGAACAATTTACGTTTTTAAAATGCATATGCGTTTTTAACAAGCATATACGTTTTTAAATTTCTTTTTCTTAAAAATAAGCCTTTTTTATTTACTTTTTAAAAATAATTTTTAATATTAGAAAGGGATATGACAAGTAAGAGTCAATGTGTGTATATATATATATATATTATAATGCACGAAAGAGGGTTTCCGTCAAAATTTAAGAGATGTGAACATTTTAAGCACAATGTACAACTTAAAAAATCAATTTTACATGGGTATTTATGTTATTCAAACACTTCTAAAAAGATGGAACTTCAAAACTATTTACATCTATACCCTTGTATCTCTAATTATATATAATTTTTTCTATTTTTGTTACAATATGCTTAAAAGAAGCAATTCAGTTTTTTAAATATTAAATTAACAAGAGACGAGTACTATAATAAAAAGTGTCGCACCCGTCGCATCGCACGGGTACGTCACTAGTGTGTCTATATATATATATATATATATATATATAGGGTAGGGTTATCTTGAGAACCATCATATTTTATAAGAACTCTAGAAACCAATCTCAGCCACACAAATTAAGTCACATGCAACTCACATGCCATTTCTACCTTTTTTTTAAAACGTTTATAATTTTTTTTCACGACATTATTTTTTCAAAAAAATTACACCATAAAATTCAGTATTTTTTTATTTTTCCAACGCCTACCATATTGATATATTTTTTTTAAATCACCTATCTGTTATTTACACATGTGTAAATCCTGCTATACACATGTGTAAATCTGGTTTGACACATGTGTAAATCTCGTTTTATAAATGTGTAAAACGAATTTCGGAAAAAAAAAACGAGTTTTTTTTTATTTTTTTAAATTTTTTTTTTATTTTTTTATGAAAGAGGGAAACGAGATAAACATTTTTGTGTATTTATTTTTTTCATTTTCATCTTATTTTTTGCTTTATAATTTTTTATATTATGTTTATATTATTTATCATTTTGCCATTGAAAACTAGTGGCTCACATTGGTTCCTAGAGTTCTCATAAAAAAAGAGAGTTCTCATTTGATCATTCCCTATATATATATATATATATATATATATAGGGTAGGGTTATCTTGAGAACCATTCTATTTTGTGAGAACTCTAGGAACCAATCTCAGCCACACAAATTAAGTCACATGCAATTCACATGCCATTTTCACCTTTTTTTTAAAACGTTCATAACTTTTTTTCACGACATTATTTTTTCAAAAAATTTACACCATAAAATTCAGTATTTTTTTATCTTTCCAACGGGTACCATATTGATATATTTTTTTAAAAAAAAATCAACTACCTGTTATTTACACATGTGTAAATCCTATTATATACATGTGTAAATCTGTTTTACACATGTGTCAAACGAATTTCGGAAAAAAAACAAACTTTTTTTATTTTTTTTAATTTTTTTTATGAAAGAGGGAAACGAGAGAAATATTTTTGTGTATTTATTTTTTTCATTTTCATCTTATTTTTTGTTTTAGAATTTTTTATTTTATGTTTATATTATTTACCTATATATATATATATATATATATATATATATAGGGGAAGGATCAAATGAGAACTCCCTTTTTTCTGCGAAAACTCTAGTAACCAATATGAGCCACTAGTTTTCAATGGCAAAATGGTAAATATTATAAAAAATTATAAAACAAAAAATAAGATGAAAATGAAAAAAATAAATACACAAAAATGTTTCTCTCGTTTCCCTCTTTCATAAAAAAATAAAAATAAAAATAAATTCGTTTTACGCATGTGTAAAACCAGATTTACACATGTGTCAAACCAGATTTACATATGTGTATAACAGGATTTACACATGTGTAAATAACAGGTAGGTGATATTTTTTAAAAAATATATCAATATGGTAGGCGTTAGAAAGATAAAAAAATACTGAATTTTAAGGTGCAATTTTTTTGAAAAAATAATATCGTGAAAAAAAGTTATGAACGTTTTAAAAAAAGGTGGAAATGGCATGTGAGTTGCATGTGATTTAATTTTTGTGGCTGAGATTTGTTACTAGAGTTTTCACAAAATATGATGGTTCTCAAGATAACCCTACCCTATATATGTATATATATATATGTATATATATATGTATATATATATATATATATTTTAAAGGTGAATATGAAATTTTTGTAAAATTATTATTAGAGGTGGGGTCAGGGCCTGGCCCAATAAGGTTATTGGGCCAGGCGGTGGCCTAAGGCCTCCACATGTTGAGGCCTCAAGTTTTTTCAGTGTTTGGGCTAGGGTATTTACAGTTTTGGGTAAAATACTACGTTTTGGGCTAACTGTTCTGTTTTGGGCCAGACTAGGCTTGGTATTAATTTTAGTTTTTAAAACTTGAGCCTGCTAAAAAAAGAATAAATGGGTTAGCTATTTTGTCACTTGAAAAACATTTATCTTATGAGATTGAGTATGAAGATTTGATTAAAGAGTTTGTTTCAAAAAAAGCTAGAAAAATAAGCTTTATATAAATGTTTCGCATGTTTTTTAAATATATAAAAAGTAGATTAAAAATTTTTTTTTAACTCCGTCAAATATAAGCTATTTAGTTTATTTTTTGCCGGTATCAAGCCGGGATAAAGGAGGAGGGTTTTTATTAAATATTTAAGAAAAAGGACTTCAAAATTAACGCCGTCTTAGACCACTAAAATGGTTGAGCCGGCCTGGGTGGTATATGACAAGTAAAAAACTAAAGAAGTATGGTATGTATAGTCCAACCCTTTCCTTTCAATATCATTTCTTTTATTACATTGGTATTTAGTATCAACCATTGAGGATCTAGATACAAACAAGGACACAACCTCAATTAAAACATAAAATAACATCCAAAAGCTCTTCCTAATCCCTAGATGTTCTCTTAACTTCCCACTTTGATTCTCTTGATGACGTAACGTGCACAAAGAAAAGAGAAGCATGCGTGAGCCAGTTGCTTAGTGGCAGGATAAAAGTCAAAAGAATAACAAATGGAAATGAAGCATGCGGTACTAGATTTAAATCTAAAATGAAACTAAAATGTCCAACATGTATAGTGAAGTTTTGAAGTATGAATTTTGATATTTAATAACATACAACCTTATAATACAAGAAAAAATATTGTGCCACATCAAGAAGTAACTAGAGTTGAAATCTCACATATAATAATTTGATAGATATACATGTAGCTATTCATATATCAATAACCTGAGATGACGTGTGTTGGAATAAGATCAAACCATCTCCTTGAATTGTGAGACATGAATATCATAAAACCAGTATATATGCCTCCACAGTATTATAATAATAATAATCATTACATGGCTGGTGCACTTCTAGAGTATTAAATAAAGATACTGTGAACTTAACTCACCATCACGAATGTTGCCACAATGATGTATCTGTGGTTATCCTCACAAAATATGGGCATGATCAAGTACATAATACAATATGTACAAAAATCTAAGGGATAGCATAACTAGTTAACATATAATGAAAAGTTAATGGGTAGCCTAACAACCTAACTTATATACTACAATCATTATAAGAGCATGCAATAATGAGCAACCTAACTTATATATTACAATCATTATAAGAGCATGCAATAATGAGCATAAGTATAGAGAATCTATTGCATGCTGAACATCTTAGGCTATAAGTCGATAATCATGATATCATTATATTAAGCTAACATATTTTAGGATATTATGGCACTTTCAAAAAATCTAAATAGTATTAAAAGATACAATGACGAGATATGAGCTTTAAAATATAAATAAATTTATTAAAATTTTATATAACAATACTGTACTTGTTTTAAAATAAAAAAAAAAAAAGCTCCTTTAATGGTTACAACTAAATAAAGCTCAATGGCATCTTTTAAACACGTGAAATATTGCAAGGTATTCTGGAAAATTCTTTAATTGTTACAACTGAATACAAAGAGCCAGAAGCTACAATTTATAAATTCACCACGGCCCTTATAAGTTTCTGTAAGGCTTATCATTTGAAAGTATGGGCAAACTTCTCATAACTTTGAGGGTTGTTTTTTCACGAAGAGCAAAGACTCCTAAAACACCAACACATTAGGCTAGGCCTGCTTCTTCTTAGTGGGCTATGACAAGAAAACATTCGTGTACAGGCCCAATATATATGTTAAACTTGTTAGGATTTTAGCATGGAACTAGTATTTAATTGCGAGTTAATGGACAAAATTTATATTAAAACATAGATGGAATTAGTAATGCTATAATGGTTTATTCATAATATAGAAAACAATTATGTACTTAAAAGAATCTAAAATTAAATTATACTTGGATCATGGGTTTTAGCTGCGTATTGCTAGACTGGTTTTTTTATGTAATTTAAATTGAGACGTATGTAGAGATAATCACGTTGCAAAAGTATATATTCGCAATTTCCAAACACTTTTTGTTGTGAAAAAAATTCAAAATATATTATATTTGACTTGGATCAGTTTCAAACGGAACTTAAACCTGGACGTAGATAAAAATAAGAATGTTGCAGCGGTGTATACGGAATTTAAAAAATGATTATATTTTTAAAATTATAATAAGAAAACAAAAGGCAAAAGAAATTAATTATAATAATAAAATAATATAACAACTTTTTCAAGCCAAAATCATTTTGTTATCTATACTACTATATAATAGAGAAACCATGACTAGATTTGTAATTTTACATTAATTTTAAGATGTCATATGAAGAGTTGCAAGCTTTAATATGTAATGTCATAAGATTTATTCATATTATGCCCCTTTTAAGCTTTAGATACTTGTACTTCATAATTTTCTAATTAAATTCAAAGTATCATTATATTTATGATTATCTTAATCTATCTATATTTATACTATTATATAATATAATTTTTTGGACAACATTGTAATTTTAATCCCTTTTTAAGACACTTAAGAATAATTTTGTTACATTTGATACAAGTGATTATGCATAAACAACTTGTTATTTATAAATTTACTCATCTCTATAGTAATATAAATATGTTTGATATCCCACATTTATCAAATAAAAAAACAAAATGATAGTTAGCATAATAAAGTAAAGTTAGCGAAAGACACAGCCCCAAAAATATTTATACCCCGCTGCACCGCGCGGGTTTCACCACTATATTACTATATAAAGCATATATGGAGAATACAATTGTAATTTTATTCAAAGTGTAAGACACCTAAAACAATTTTTTAAGCACAATATACAAGTGTGTTATGCAATAGTTCCTAAATTGCCCTTATTAAATATACTTCTTCTAATTAATGCATTATTTAATTCACTAAATTAAGTATTATCTTATTAATAATGCTTTTAAAATAATAATTAAATTTATATTTACTATTTATATATTTAAAACTATATATTATTAAAATTAAATATTATCTATATCTATACTACTATATAATACATATTAGAAAGATAAGATGGTAATTTTATTTAAAACTTAAGACACCTATACAACATTTTAAGCATAGAGTACAAGTGGTTTATGCAATAATTCCACTTTTGCCCCCATTTAATTAACTTCTTCTAATTATTGTTTTTATTTTATACGCATTATTAATACATTATTTAATAATATGATATTATTTGATTCACTTCATTAAGTTTTATTTTATTTATAATAATATAAATTGACATTTAAATTTATAATTACTTATCATACTTTTCAAAACTAAAGGTTTATTTTATTTATAATAATATAAATTCATATTTAAATTTATAATTATTGATCATATTTTTTAACTAAATACTATTTAAATTAAGTATTATTTTATTTAAATACTTATATCTATAATACTTTATAATAAATCTCTCTAGATAGAGATGTAATTTTGCCAAACATACAAATTTTAAATCAACATGTACATAAGAGTGTAAGACATTTAAGAGGGGTAGCATAGAGAATTGATTAATATTTTAAGATACTTTACGGGCAATATGATAAATTTATCAATTAAATTTTATATACCTTGGTATTTTTACCATTGTCTCTTTCATGTATTTAATAAACATTATTGATACATTATTTAATAATATGATAGTATTTAATTCACTTCATTAAATTTTATTTTATTTATGATACTATAAATTGATATTTAAATTTATATTTACTAATTATATTTTTATAACTAAATATTATTTAAATTAAGTATCATTTTATTTAAATATTTAAGTATATAACTTATATATATATATATATATATATATATATATATATATATATATCTCTTCATGTTTATAGTAACTATAAGACTAATATGTTTCTAGAGGCATATTATGAGTTTAATAATATTAATATTTATCTATATCTTTTATAATAAAAGTAAAAGCATGATTGAATAATAATTTTACATTTGGATTAAAACACCATATAAAAAGTCATGCTTAAATTTCAAAAAATTAATCATTTTATTTCATTTATACCTTTACAATAAAACTTAATATATAATGCTTATAGTACAAATGCTAAAGCATATACGCGTGACCAAACAAAACCGTCATTTACTTTCAAGTCCGTTTATCCACTACGATTGAGCGGTAAGTCAAAAGCTCAATAACAATAAAGATGGTAATTTGTTGTGATAATTTCTCCATTAACTTTCTCCGGTCTATGCAAATCACCACCGAAAGTTGCCTCCGATGATCATAAAACTCTAACCTATATTAATAAAACGAAACCCCTAAAATCTTGGTAATAAGTGATTCCCGACCACAAATACCACTCATGCTTTCACTAATCTTGTTGGGATTGTCTTAAAGACTTTTGTAATATACGTAATTGTTTTCTTTCATTCAATTTTTTCAATAATTATATTTTGATTTTTTAATTTATATCATAACGCACCGAGCCGATACTAACTAAAATCGAATTTCCTAAAGATCACGCAACAGCCATACCTCCGCAACGCGCGGACATTTACACTAGTATTAAAGAACGCACGGAAACAATAAAAATTGTATGCAATTCAAGTTGTACACCATGCAATAGGAGTGTGCTCTTGGATTTAAAAGTATAGTTAATATGGATAACAAATAAAAGCGGCATGTCAGTTATGAGCCTAAAGACGTAGAAGATCATTCCCTGCTAGTTAAATTCACAGTGAAATAGCGAAGACACTAATCAATTGTCACTTGATAGTTGTTGAATCTTTCCAACTTATCTACTTAAACGATGTGTTATTTTGAGGGGTGTTGTGTATTAGTGTTAACATCAAAGATTTGGTTAATTTGTTCTGTTGACTATAGTTGATGGGTATTTTAGATATTCTTGTTTTAGTTCAGGGGCTAATAATGTCAACTTGTTTCGAAGTTGTAAATAGTTTGTTACTTGGTAGTTATAAGCATCCGAGAGTGTATCTTCCAGATCATCTTCTTCATTTTGTAATACCCAGAAAAGTAATCTTCTAGTGATTGATCTTCTGTTGTTCTAGATCGTTTTGTTTTGATTATTTCGATTGATTTCTGATTTACATTCAACAATTGGTATCAGAGCCTCGTTAGCTCGATCGGTAGAAAGAAATCAGTCGCAGATGGGAGGTGTCGAGTAGAAGAAATGGTGTCAACCACAAAGTTTGATCTTGAGAAGTTTGATGGTAAGAACGACTTCAGTCTATGGAGACTGAAGATGAGAGCATTACTGGTATATCAAGGTCTGGTAGATGCCCTAAAAGGTGAGAACGGGTTACTAGCAACTATGTCCAAAAAAGACAAGAAAGATGTTACGGAGAAGGCTCATTTGACGATCATCCTAAGTGTGGGAGATAGGGTACTGAGAGAAGTTTCTAAGGAAACCACAGCAGCAAGTCTGTGGACGAAACTTGAATCCCTATACATGACAAAGTCATTAGCCAATAGACTTTACCTTAAAAAGAGACTGTATACTTTTCAGTTGATAACAGGTAGGTCATTGGAAGATCATACCGATGAGTTCAACAAGCTCATACTCGATCTTGAAAATATTGAAGTAGAGATTGAGGATGAAGATAAGGCCATAATCTTCTTGTTTTTATTGCCTCAGTCTTATGAGCATTTTGTGGACACCCTCATGTTTGGTAGAGACACTCTGTCAATGGAAGAGGTTCTAGCGACCATGAATTTAAAAGAACTTCAGAAGAGAACAGAGGTCAAAGAAGATGGATCAGAAGGCCTGGTAGTTAGAGGCAGATCTGAAAGAAGGGATATGAAGCAAAAGACCATGGGAAGATCAAAGTCTAAGGGCAAACTCAAGTGTTTTATCTGTAATTCTGATAAACACTTGAAAAGGGAATGTCCTGAGTGGAAGAAAAGAAAACAAGAATATGGAAAATCCAAGACATTTGGTAGTACTTCCCCAGAAAATGCTACTGATGGCTATGAAAGTGCAGGAGTTCTGGTTGTGTCTAACAGTGAATTAGGTCAGGAATGGATCATGGATTCAGGGTGTTCGTATCATATGACCTCTCATGAACATTACTTCAAATAACTGTCAATGAAAGATCTGGGAAGTGTCCAGTTGGAAGATGACAGACCATGCATGATTAAAGGTATCGGCACTGTCTCAATTAAGTTGGATAATGGGTCGATAATTGATCTTAACCAGGTGAGGTATATACCTGACCTGAGAAGAAACCTAATATCACTTGGTATGTTTGAAAGTAATGGGTGTCATGTCATTCTAAAGAATGGGAAGGCTAAAGTAGTAAGAGGGTCAATGGTGGTACTTAGTGGACAAAGAAAAGGAAATAATCTCTATCTGTTAGAAGGCAAAGTCATCTCAGGCTCTGCCTCAGTTGCAGAGGGCACTAAAGACACTGATGCAAAGGTGTGGCATAGGAGATTGGGCCATATTAGCACACATGGGTTAAAAGAGTTAAAGAAGCAGCAAGTGTTGGGAGACTTGACTGAGTGTGATACAGGATTTTGTGAACACTATGTTATGGGTAAATCTCATAGAGTAAGATTTAGTAGGAGTCTGCATAAAACCAATGGTATATTGGATTATGTGCATGCAGACTTGTGGGGGCCAGCTAGGATTGTGTCATTAGGGGGTGCTAGGTATTTTCTATCTCTAATTGATGATTATTCAAAAAGAGTGTGGGTTTATGTGTTAAAAAGTAAAGATGAGACTTTTAATAAGTTTAAAGAGTGGAAGAATCTAGTTGAAACTCAAACTGATAGGAAAGTGAGAAAACTAAGAACAGACAATGGTCTAGAGTTTTGTAACCAAAGGTTTGAGCAGTTTTGTAAAGCTAGTGGGATAGCTAGGCATTTGACTGTAGTAGGAACACCACAACAGAATGGGTTGGTGGAAAGGATGAACAGAACACTACTAGATAGAGTCAGATGCATGCTAATAGATTCTGGTCTAGCTAAGCAGTTCTGGGCTGAGGCATTGTCAACTACAGCCTATCTGATCAATAGGTCCCCATCCACTGCTATTAATATGAAGACTCCCATTGAAATGTGGTCTGGTGAAAAGCCTAAATATGACCATCTCAAGGTGTTTGGAGCTCTTGCTTATGCTTACATTAATTAAGGAAAGCTAGAGCCCAGGGCTCAAAAGTGTGTTTTCTTAGGGTATCCAGATGGAGTAAAAAGATACAGGTTGTGGAGGCTGTCTAACATAAAGCCTAGAGTCATAGTGAGTAGAGATGTGACTTTTAGGGAAGATGTTCTGTACAAGCATGTCAGTGTTGATAAAAGAAGGCTGGATGAAAGGGAACATTTCTATGAAGAGGTGGTTCAAGTTGAGGTGGAGCCAGGCAAAGATGCTAGTATTGACCAAAGTACAGGTTGTAATACAGAAGAAAGAACCAGCAGTTCTGATGTTGGTTATAACATAGCAAAAGACAGGCCTAGGAGGCAAGTGTTACCACCTGCAAGGTTCAGGTCCTCACAAGATTTATCTGCTTTTGTGTTCTGTGCAGCTGACCAGGAAAGTATGTGTGAGCCTGTGTCATATAATGAAGCAGTCAATTCAGTAGATAAAGAACAGTGGATGGCTGCTATGAGGGAAGAAATGAATTCTCTGTATAAGAATAAAACTTGGGAGTTGGTTGATAAACCAAGTGACAAAAAGCTAGTTGATTGTAAGTGGCTGTTTAAGATCAAAGAAGGGCTGAAAGGTGAGAAACTAAGATATAAGGCCAGACTTGTTGCAAAGGGTTTCACTCAACAAGCTGGTATTGATTATAATGAAATCTTCTCTTCTGTGGTCAAGCACACATCAATCAGAGTTGTTTTGTCTTTAACTGCAGTATTTGATTATGAACTGGAACAGTTAGATGTCAAAACAGCTTTTCTGCATGGGAACTTAGATGAAACCATATACATGAAACAGCCCCTTGGTTTTGAGGTGGAGGGGCAGTCTGAAAAGGTGTGTTTGCTTAAAAAATCTCTATATGGGTTGAAGCAATCTCCCAGGCAATGGTACATGAGATTTGATGAGTATATAGTGACTCATGGGTTTATCCGGAGTAGTTATGATGTATGTGTATACTTCAAAGAGTATGATACAGGGAAATATATCTATCTACTATTGTATGTGGATGATATGTTGCTTTTTTGTAAAGATAGAGCACAAATAGAATGTACAAAGAAGTTGCTTATGAGTGAGTTTGATATGAAAGATTTGGGGGAAGCTAAAAAGATCTTGGGAATGGAGATTCGGAGAGATAGAAATGCTGGAACTCTAAAGTTAACACAAGAAGGCTATGTGAATAGAGTGCTGACTAACTTTGGCATGGAACAGTGCAAAAGTGTTGTTACTCCCTTGGCTATACATTTTAAATTGTCTAATAAAAACTCCCCTAAGTCTGATGATGAGGAAGTGAAGATGCAAGCAGTGCCATGTGCAAATGTTGTAGGAAGTTTAATGTACTTAATGGTCTGCACAAGGCCTGATCTGGGTTATGCTGCAAGTGTAGTGAGTAGGTATTTGAGCAACCCTGGTAAACTTCATTGGGAAGGGGTTAAGTGGATTTTAAGGTATCTGAATGGTACCAGGGATGTGGGTCTTGTGTTTGGAAAAGATGATAGTCAAGGCCAGCATGTATGTGGGTATGTTGATTCAGACTTTGCTAAAGACTTGGATAGAGGCAGTTCTCTGACTGGATATGTTTTTAAAGTGTTCGGTGGTACTGTCAGTTGGAAAGCTTCCTTGCAGCATATAGTGGCTTTGTTAACTACTGAGGCTGAGTTTGTGGCACTGACTGAGGCTGTGAAAGAAGCTTTATGGTTAAAAGGTTTTGTTACTGAATTAGGATTTGATGCTGGGAATATAGTGGTATATTGTGATAATCTTGGAGCTATTCAGTTATCAAAGCATCAGGTGTTTTATGAGCGTTCTAAGCATATCAATGTGAAGCTTCATTTTATCAGGGATATTGTGAATTCTAAGGAGGTTGTAGTGCATCCAGTGGCTACAGAAGATAATGCTGTTGATATGTTAACCAAGTCTTTAGTGGGTTCAAAGTTTTCACACTGTTTGGGCTTGTTACATATTTCTTAAATCTTTGATTCACACTAAGGTAGAGTTTGTTGTGTATTAGTGTTAACATCAAAGATTTGGTCAATTTGTTCTGTTGACTATAGTTGATGGGTATTTTAGATATTCTTGTTTTAGTTCAGGGGCTAATAATGTCAACTTAGATAGTATTGTTTCGAAGTTGTAAATAGTTTGTTACTTGGTAGTTATAAGCATCCGAGAGTGTATCTTCCGGATCATCTTCTTCATTTTGTAATACCCAGAAAAGTAATCTTCTAGTGATTGATCTTCTGTTGTTCTAGATCGTTTTGTTTTGATTCTTTCGATTGATTTTTGATTTACATTCAACAAGGGGATTGGTCGATCTCGAATGCAAAAAATCCAACAAGGATTCTTTTGTGTTTTAATTTAGCTTCTGGCCTTCTAGTAAATTTTAATAAAAGAAATCATATTGGTGTTGGAGTGGATCCGGACGAGATTACAAATACGGGATGTTTCCTTAACTAGGAGCACGACTAGGTGCTCAAGCGCAACACAATGCAAGAAAAACGCCTCTTGACAGGCATGGTTCGATTCCGGTGAGGTTCTGAGATTTTGGCCCAATTCCGGGTGGACTCTGGGCAAATATTGTTAACTCCGGAAAATATATACAAATACCGGCCAAATATTAGGACTGTGTGCAAAAACCTGAAGCGAGAAATTGTTACTATTACGCCTAGCTCATCTCAAGCCCATGTTTTTTTAGCGTCTTGCGCCTAGTCCCAAGGCTCACCCTTCATACCAACAAAAATATAGATATTCGTTATTTCATTCGAGGGCAAGTCAGGAAGGTGGCTAGTAATTTCTTTTTGCTAGAAAATTGACTATAATTGGAAAAATTAAAATCATTGTTCGGTGGTGGAAATTTTAGACTATAATGGGAGACAAATTTCTTAGATGGAATTGGAGGCACGCTACAAGTTCAAGGTGGTTGTTTATCTAATACAAATGATAAGTGTAGCCGGCTAGGAGATGATACCTTAGAGTTTTCGGTTAGATCTATTCGAAGATTTATTGAATCTAATCGTCCGTAGGTGGATCTTAATCCGAATGGAATTCTTGGGTGCCTTTAAAAATCAATGGTTTCATGCGGAAGGCGAGGATGAATAGAATCTCGACTTGAGATGCTCTATTTAAGCAATGTGTACAAGTTATCTCTATGGACTACTCTTTTTGCTCCATGTTGAGGAATCGATGGATCATTTATTTCTTTCTTGCCAAGTATGATAGACAATGTTAACGTTTACACTTTACATGTTTTGGTGGATAAGAAGTAGATCCAAATTATAAGATGTATAATGGCAAAATTGGTGTAATTTTTGTTTTCAAATTTAATCGTTGTACATTTTGTTCGACTCTGTCCTAGCATCTTGCTAGTGGCTACCTTTTCAAGTAATAAATTCGCTGTTAAAAAGAAGTTGGTTGATCTATTTTTATCCACACAAACAAAATTTGAACCTTTAGATTATACTATAGAGTTGCATGCTTGATACAGTTAAAAACACAACATGATATACAGTTAATTAATAAAAATACAATTTTGTCATCTAAAAATCATAAAATTTGATTTAAAAGTCAAAAATTTAAAATTAACAAACGTTTGATTAAAGAACCAAAGATAAAACAAATCACATATATAAAGATTGTCTAGTTTATTTATTAAAAATTATTGGTTTAAAAAAAATTACTTACGAAGATAAATGCTTTTTTTTTTTTTTTTTTTGTGACTTACTCCTAACATATATGTTTTAATATGTTTTATGAAAACACTTCTTATTAATACCACTATTATCAGTTGCATTATCATTTTTATCTTCCAGTATCGTAAGATCAACATATTCCCAAATCAGTATATAAAATAAAACCAAATATGCACTTTCGTTCTATATAAAAGCTTTGCAGTAATCACGTGAGGAGAATTGCTTTGAGAGATCATACGTTTCAATATACAAACTGCGATAAACAAACATTCCTGCAGCAGAAAAACGAAACCCGTACGACCCAACAATGTTGTCTGTGGTGTGTATGTCTTATTTTAAACATAGATAAAGCCATTGAAGATCAATGTATAGCATTACCAATGTCATAATACACAGAAAATGTTGAGTCTCGGTTGGTCAGATTCAAACACACACAACACAAGTATATGCACAGTGATAAGGAATATGTACGTGCATTCATCGACCAAATAACAACATTCAGAGTACACCTGGCAAAATGGGCAGGTTGGGTCGGGTCGGGTGGCGGGTCAAGATGGGTTCGGGTCAGGGCGGGTTCGGGTCAGAACGGGTTCCTGTTAGGAATGAGTCAGGACGGGTTCGGGTTAGGACGGGTTCGGGTTAGGACGGGTTCGGGTTAGGACGGGTTCGGGTTAGAATGGGTTCGGGTCACGACGGGCCTGGTCGGATCTAAAAAATACAAAATTCTCCATTTCCAACAAAACCATACATTTGATCACAACCGGCAAAATGGGCGGGTCGTGTCGGGCAAGGTGTTGTGTCAGAAAGGGTGCGGTTAAGGATGGATAGTGCGGGTCAAGATGGGTCCATCTTAAAATTGCCAATAGAAGTTACAAAATAGACATGTTTCATTTCCGTATAACTTACAATATTACCACATAAGTTTATTGAGCAGATCAAAAAAGAATTATAGAAGTACTGAATTGATAAATCAAGTTAAATGAATAGCTCTAAGAAAATGATAAAACTAATAAACCAAGTTAATTGAATATATTTGTAAAAATTGATAGAACTACGATGACATGAAGAAGTCATCAAGTAAAAAGTATCACTTAAGCACGTTTATAAAAGCTACGGAGAAGCTTTCCTCAAAGATGAACAAACAACTTTCTGAAAGAAGTAGGTTCACTTTTATATTAAAAATAGTAATTCTAACGATACTCTCGTTAGCCTTGGGAAATATTTTAGTTTAACATCGTTTACAAATACGACTAGAAAAATAAATATAACAATATTTATGTACCAAACTTGATTCGAACATCCATCTTTAGTATATACTCCAACGAGTCTTCATATAGTATTTTTGATGTGAGTATTCATCTCGTTCGAATCTTCAACTATACCTCTTGACTGCAACAATTAACAAACAAAATATTGACGGTCGTGGCTGAGGATCGTGTTAGACACGGGTCTCTTAAAACAGATTTCGCGTCTCTACTCAAGACAACGCGTCTGTTTCCAAGGGTACAACAGCCAAAGCAGTATGTACTGCCGGAGAGTGCCTCGGACCCGAGAGATCACCGGGTAAAATATGTGTTATGATGTTATATGAAAAAGGTTAAAGATGATGGTGTAGTAAGAATAATTTAGAGAATGCTCATCTCTAAATTTCTATGAAAACTTTTTGATACTAAAGAAAATAAATTTCTTATATACTCATGCTAAAACATTCACATTAATGTGAGTTTTATGATTCACCACCAAAACTTCCATTTGATTTATGAAATGTTTTATGAGACCAAATTAAAACTCTTATTTCATTCATTACATGTTTAATGTCAATTTTAAACCATAATAAACATTCATAATATTTATTAAAAGACTTGGTCAAAACATAAAACATTCATGTTAATCAATACATGGCTTTATTAGTATTATGTAAGAAATTTCAACAATTTCCTACTATAATCACCCAAGTTTCACTTTGTTCATTCCGACCACTCAACTTCGAGCATCGATATCTAATTCATCTTTGCTTCAGTTTGGACATAGTACAGTTCGTTATAAAACGAGAACTTAAACCAATAAATAAATAATTATTTATATGATAAATACATAAATATAATTATTTTGTGTCCAAAATTCCAACAATTCCCCACATGAATGGAGATCGATCAAAACACATAAAATTCCCAATGAAAACTCGACAGTTGAGTCTTGCAGGATAGGTTGGTGTTCCCATTGAACCTTCCTTTGTGAAGCATACTTAGCCTCCTGGTGGTGTGTAGACGCGATGTCTTTGAATATGTAGACGACAATACACATTCACACAAGACTCTCTCTAGTCGGGCACATCCCCTCATTGTCGCGTCCGTTATGGTCATGGATCACTATCCTGGTTCTGCGAGAGCTCTAGGATTTGCGCCTCCCCACAAATCCATTCGAAGCAACCCCACTTCTCTCTAACATAGGTGATTCCATGAATCATTAAAAGCATTATGGTTATATTGATTTCCACAATCATATAACCTGAATATGCTTAACCTCCATTTGGTCACTGGTTCGGGGTACTCCCCCAGAGTGAATGGACTAGGAAGTTCATGACTCCCTTTTAGTTTTAGGGTACTCCCCTATAGTGACTCTGTTGGTCATATGATTAAGTTGTCCTATTGAACCTAGATCTTGGGATCTCCAATCAGCTAGGTTAGGTTTCCCTCATATTCCCCTTTTCCTATGGGCTTTAGTCCAATTCCTCTTTATCTCATCTCTTTTTCAACCTGCAGGTTGTTGGATCCAAAATTGTTATCTATCACTTTGTCAAGTCGATATAGATAACTTCAATCGAGATAAGTTTTCATAATGTGTTCTTAACTCATAAGTTAATAATGGCTATTATGAAACTTCTAAGTGCATTTGAAGAACACAATTCTAATTTCAAAACAAACACATCTCCTTTATGTTTTTGGTAGCATCTATCAAGATTCTAAATCTAGCCAATTAGAATCCGAGTCTATCATAGACTTTTTATGACCTTTGTGTCAAAATCAATATTGCTAAAATTTCATTTTCAAATGCAAGAAACCCCCACATTTAAGTGTTATTGGATAACATCCATATGGGTTAATGAAAGGTTCTCACTTTCTAAATAGGTTTGAGAAAACTTTCTCACAAAACCATTTCTACATACCTTAAAGGATTGTTTCTAAAATGGCCTCTCCTCCACATTTCTTGCAATTTGATTTAAAGTGAGGTTTACGGTCTAACAAACCTAGAAAGCTGAGTACTCCTCATTAGAACTTGTAAACTAGATAACATTATCTAGTTAGTTAAGTTTTCCATAGGTTATATCAACCTTTTTAATCGGATGAGTATCCTCTTTTAAATTTGTCTATACAATATGATTGACCTCCTTAGAGCATCATAATTGATAAGTACTATGCCAGCATGCTTTAGACTATAGTACTCTAGCATGTGAACAGAAGATGCATCATTCTGATCCTTTACAGCTTTAAGGAATAACACACTATCCCTTATCCATATTCATGTCTTATTTTAGACAAATCATGAGACTTATTCTTAATCATTCGGTTAGGAACATAACTTATTTTCCTTTAATGCTCTCATCCATAGGCATGTCACCAGACATGACGCCATACCTAGTAGCCGCCTCAGCACCAACTTAACAGCAGCCAATCGGTAGCAACTGCCGGACCTCGGCATTAATACAATAGGTTGGTAGCAACTCAAAGGCAAGCTCGGTACCAATCTAGCGCACACACACTCCAGTAGTTGGCATATAGTTAAGACCAAGATCTCAATAACATCTGTCAAAACTACTCAGACGACTTTCAAGCACAACAGTGCGAGTGTGTGAAGGGAAAAATGCACCATCTTCCCTTGACTTATAAAGACTTAATAATAAGTCTTGATTCAATTCACTTTGGTGAACACATTCATCATTAACAATATAAATGAAACTCGTCTACAATCAGTATTACATTAAGACAGAGTCAAACACATTGACTCTCAATAATATGCAATTCATAAAGTTTGCCTAGAGTTATTGGCACACATGTCTTGTTGTTCCCTTTAAGCATGTATAACTAGGATACTTTCTTAAACGACAGAAAAATCCTCCACATAGCTTTAACAACATTATGATAGTAGACGCATTTATATTTAGATCTTTCAAAATGAATTTAGCTAAATTAATTGAAGATAACATATATTGCTTTCATATGTAGATTTATCCACACTTGTGAATTTTTATAATAACTTCAAATGAAGTTTATCGGTATATCTCATACTTTTGTATTTCATCACAACACACTTATCATGTTTTCGATCTCATGATAAGGTATGACATTTGATGTCTCATCTTCGACACTTAAACAATTCAACAACTCTCAAGTTGTTTCCTATGCAAATCTCTTATTGCACTATCTGTTTAAAGTTATATTTTCTAAACATTATATAATTGACGTTTAAAATTATTTCCCTCAAAATCATTTTGAACATTATAATAAAAATTGATTTATTTCGTTGTAAATATTGCATGTGTTATCTTAAGATATTGAACACAATTAATAATACAACCGAAATTAAAAACGTAAAGTGTAAAACACTTTTTAATAATAATTTAAAAGGATAAAAATTAAATCTAGGCATCAAATCTCCAAGTGTTATTATCTATAACACTTTTATAATTGTAGCAATGATATCGATTGTGTGGCATGTCTTGAGGTACTCCCTCAATAATACTTCATGCACTCATACGATCAAGTTTCTCATTTCATCTTGAAACTCTAAATTTAAATAGTCAAAACCGACCAAAAAAAAACGTTATGTGTACACTAGCTTATTCATAAGTAGTTGTATTTGAACAATTATTTCTATTCACAACAACCTCGAGTTTTTTTTTTCTTAATAATCTCATCGAGACTATTATGTTGTTCGAAACGTGTTACTTCTCACATGAGTAGTAACCATTTTAGATTGCAAAACACATGTTTTATTAATTCAAAACATTTCGTAGCTTCGCAACTATTTTAAAAATATATCGTATTTATTTTATTTCTTGATCACAAAAGTCAAGATCATAAACTCCAAAATTGGTTTTATTATATAAATTAGTATCTAACACGCTCGTTAGAAGACAAACATTTACAAATGTTTTCTTTTTTTTTAACACTTTTCGATTTATAGAATAAACCGTTTCTAACACATTTATTGAAGAATAAATGATTATAAAACGTTTTTAAGTAAAATAAACCATTTCTAACACATTTATTAGAGAATAAATGATTATAAAAATGTTTTTAAACATATTTTGGTTTATATACATAAACCGTTTCTAACAAATGATTACAACAATCATTTTAAATATTATGGTTCTTATTAAATAAACCGTTTTCTAACGCGCTCGTTAGAAAATAAATGATCACAAATAACCTTTCAAGCTTATCGGTTAAAATAACCACTTCTAACCCGCACGTTAGAAATAAATAAATACAAAGATCGCTTTAAAAGCTTTTCGATTTATATAAAATAAATCCGGTTCTAACTTAGTCGTTAGAAATAAACGATTACATAAATCGTTTTAAAGCTTTTCGATATATAAAATATAAACCGGTTCTAACACGCTTGTTAGAAATAAACAACTACAAAACATTGCTTTTAAACTTATTGGTTTATATACAATAAACCCGATTCTAACACGCTCGTTAGATCGAAACGATTGCAAAATCGTTTGTAAGCTTCTCGGCTCATATAAAATAAACTATTTCTCTTTTTGTTGCAAAACATTAATTTCTAAACAAAAATTGATTTTGCTTAAATCATTGTAGTCATAAATAATTTTAAAACTATAAACTCATGATTTCCTAATGGTCTTTAAAAATTAAACCATCTCTAACACACATGTTAGAGAATTAAACATTTACAAAAATGTTTTAACACATGATTGAATCAAAGTATTCGTTTGGTAACACGGTATTTTGGATATTAGATTGTACTCCAATCTTTATTAAAATCCAAACATGACGTTGTACTACGTTATTTCCCAAAAAAAATTGTTTGATTTAAAAAAAAAAATCTCAAATAACATTTTCTTTAACATTTCGTGAACCTTAAAACCATAGTAATAATGTTTTAAAAGTCCAATCACGAAATCTGTTTTAAGTTTGTAAGAAGTAGGTTCACTTTTATATTAAAAATAGTAATTCTAACGATACTCTCGTTAGCCTTGGGAAATATTTTAGTATAACATCATTTACAAATACGACTAGAAAAATAAATATAACAATATTTATGTACCAAACTTGATTCGAACATCCATCTTTAGTATATACTCCAACGAGTCTTCATATAGTATTTTTGATTTGAGTCTTCATCTCGTTCGAATCTTCAACTATACCTCTTGACTGCAACAATTAACAAACAAAATATTGACGGTCGTGGCTGAGGATCGTGTTAGACACGGGTCCCTTAAAACAAATTTCGCGTCTCTACTCAAGACAACGCGTCTGTTTCCCAGGGTACAACAGCCAAAGCAGTATGTACTGTCGGAGAGTGCCTCGGACCCGAGAGATCACCGGGTAAAGTATGTGTTATGATGTTATATGAAAAAGGTTAAAGATGATGGTGTAGTAAGAATAATTTAGAGAATGCTCATCTCTAAATTTCTATAAAAACTTTTTGATACTAAAAAAAATAAATTTCTTATATACTCATGCTAAAACATTCACATTAATGTGAGTTTTATGATTCACAATCAAAACTTCCATTTGATTTATGAAATGTTTTATGAGACCAAATTAAAACTCTTATTTCATTCATTACATGTTTAATGTCAATTTTAAACCATAATAAACATTCAAAATATTTATTAAAAGACTTGGTCAAAACATAAAACATCCATGTTAATCAATACATGGCTTTATTAGTATTATGTAAGAAATTACAACAATTTCCTACTATAATCACCCAAGTTTCACTTTGTTCATTCCGACCACTCAACTTCGAGCATCGATATCTAATTCATCTTTGCTTCAGTTTGGACATAGTACAGTTCGTTATAAAACGAGAACTTAAACCAATAAATAAATAATTATTTATATGATAAATACATAAATATAATTATTTTGTGTCCAAAATTGCAACACTTTCTTCAGTCCCAAGTATCAAACGTCGGTTTCTATAATCTATAGCCGTTGGCGAAAGTGGTAGCCGGTAAACCAAGGCAACGACCACAACGGTAGGTGAAGATGAGTGTAGCATCCACACCATATTTTCTTTATCTCTCTCTCTCTCAATTTAACGGCGGTACGCAGTAAGCGGCGGCGGCGGTGGTGGTCGAGAGTGTGGGCGGTGATTGGAAGCTTGCAGTCGTGAGTAGTGAGTTTTGACATGTTATGGTGTTAAAAGCGGATTAAGACAGCAACCGAGCAAAGTGTTAGGTTGCTCGACAAACCACCTCACAACCCGTTGCGATCCATTTCTAGTTTTAATTCAGCCCATCTTGACCCGTTGTTAATCTCACTTGTTTTAGTTCAACTCATCTTGACCCATTCTTAAATTTCCCCATGTCTAGGATGATCCATGAGGTCATTATGAAAGACCCATATGAACCCAAAATTTGGTATACGGGTTAGCTTTGCCGGGTATAATTCAGAGGGTATTTATACCCACCTGTTACAGCAGTTACAATTTACATACACTTACAAGCAGTTAAATTTGGCGCCAGTTAGATAAGTAAATATCGTAAATTAACTGCTATTTGACCCATTTACATACTTACTTGACCCGCTAAGTTTCACGTATGAAACACCAATTATTTACATTTTTAGTTAACTTAAATGCTAATTATCTTGATACCAATATTATTCCGACTAAATATAAAGGACCATGAAAATGCTACCGATTACAATCTTAAGATTTCTAGAGAATATTGTTCAACTCAACCTTATCAGACCCATTACGCCCATTTTAAAATTGCCCGTTTCAGCCTGAAGCCAACCTAACATTTAACCTAACCCGCCCATCTTGCTAGCTCTAGTCTTCAATACCGAGCCAATAAGTCAAGTGATAAATCAAAACAAAACATCATCAATTAAAAATAAGAAATTTATGAATATCAATGTACGGAAGTGGATTTAGCCAATAATTTGTAAACCAATGTGCACACACACCTTGATACAAAAGCAAAACAACTTCTTACAATTTGACCCATGAAATATAATACCAAAAACACCCAAAATTAAATACCAGAGTGAAGTAAAAATTCGAGGGCCTTTTCTACTTCTTTCTGTTTGGTAAATAATTCTCTAACTAGGTTTTTTCCAACGCGCGTTGCGCGAGGATTCCCGCCACGATCCAAAATCCAAAACATTTATGATTGTCATTTCAATGTTACACCTCGCGTGTTGTGACAGGATTGTATAATATATTTCACGTTCCTAATCCGGTACTCTTACATATTTTTATCTATTCGCATAACCAAGAACAACATAGAAGTGCAAGTATAAAATAGACGACTAACATTGCCCCATTTATTGTGTTTAGCTATCTCTCAAGTTAATAACTCATCCTCAATTAAATGGACTTAAGGATCTAAGACCAACTTATGCCTATTTGATAAACCCTTTTAAAATTAAATGGAAGTTCTTATTTTTTTAAAATTTATTGTAAATTCTACAGAAAACTTGGTTCAGATGAAGTATTCAAACATTAAAGAAATTAGTGATCTGGAATGTTATTAGTAAAATCCAGGGTGCAACATGACTTACAATTTGACACCTAGAATCTGACCTGTTTCAAAACACAATTTGCAATTTGACACCTTATGGTAGAACAAAAAATCACACCTTGATTTGTTGTTAATATATATCAACATAGGATATAAACAAATTAGGGATAGTGGGCCAAAAACTCAAGCCGCTTGAATGCATATACTCAACCCTATACACTAAAAAGAATTAAAGAAAATGCCAAAGTTGATAAATTGTGTTAAATTAATCTTTGCACATGGTGAGATGCATTCCAACTTATCTACAAGCACTAACACTATTCCTAATTGTCTGAAAGCGTACCTGCAGCAGTAATAAACCTAGCATCGAATTGGAGCTTGAAAATCTGCTCAAATGTGTATGAATTTGCAGGTTATATATATCATTATCGAACTAAATATAGTACTAACAAATAAAAACTTCAAAGGCACAAAGCTAAATCAAGTAGCACAGAACTTTTAAAGTTGATTGAGAAACACGAAGCACCGTTCACAATTGTATCATTTACTCGGCAGGCCAGTACAAATATCAACCTATTTAAAAAAATCAAACTAAAATATGAAAGAAAAAACAAACATAAGCTTTGATCTCAATATATATATATATATATATATATATATATATATATATATATAATCAAAATAATTAGGTTACAGTAGCTGCATTCTCTTTCTGATCTGGATCCTTTTATATTAATACATCTGTTGTATGTTAGACTTAATACCTTCAAAACATAAACTTCAATAGCATTTCAAGATTATATAATGAGGTAGATCAGCATCAATTATATAAACACTAATGGTGGCAAGTTTCAAGCCATTTCTATTTCAACTTTTCTATTATTGACTTACAACTGATCTCAATAATATTTAGTAGCACTTCTCTTTAAGTTAAGTCATCAAACATGTTGTGCACACGTTACTATTTAACATATCCAACATCAATGGAGATGCTGAAACATAATGAATGAAATTCATGATAAAGAATTTGATTAAAATAGAAAATTATTAAACATATATACCTTAACCTAGCTATTTAAATCAAAAGAATTGACAACTGATTTGTAAATTTAAAGTCATAAACATTTATGCACACTAATGGTGGCAAGTTTCAAGCCATTTCTATTTCAACTTTTCTATTATTGACTTACAACTGATCTCAATAATATTTAGTAGCACTTCTCTTTAAGTTAAGTCATCAAACATGTTGTGCACACGTTACTATTTAACATATCCAACATCAATGGAGAGCTGAAACATAATGAATGAAATACATGATAAAGAATTTGATTAAAATAGGAAATTATTAAACATATATACCTTAACCTAGCTATTTAAATCAAAAGAATTGACAACTGATTTGTAAATTTAAAGTCATAAACATTTATGCACACTTAGCTGAGTTATCAATTATGGCCTCAAACTCCCTCACAGGTAGAAACCCTTTTTCCATTTCAGAAATACATTGGTAGTTAGAACTGAAAAAATTTTAACAAAGCCCTTCGAATAATTGGACCAATATACAAATACATGATATATATATTGTTTAATAGCTCGAAATAGTTAAATCGATACCTTAATCAAAATGTAAAATCGAGCACCGAACTTACCAAATATGCCGGAAACCTACCATGCAAACCCAAAAACCGTCGCCATTCACTTGTTGCCGTTGTCCTGGTGGTGGAACCCCACTAAACCGCCGTTAGATAGGCGTAATCCATCATTGATCTTCATTTGCCCTACGTCTATAACTTGGATGTGAAAAATCCTGCCATCCAATGAATGACCGTCGTCTTCATCTTCCGGTCGATGCATGTTGTGAGATAGAATCAGAGGATAGAAATGAGTCAAAAAGCAAAAAATTAAAACATTTTCACAAACCTAAAACCAATATGCCTGTCGAGGGAGGATAGCAAAAACAAAGAACCCAAAAACAGGTATGTTTTGGCTTGTAATTGGAGGATTTTAAGTAGATCGAATCCAAACCCTCATGAAACCTTAGCTACTTGAATCAGTTACTGACAACGCCTTTGCAAGCAGACATAGATGGGCCTTCGGTGAGTTAATCTGAAGACGTCATCATCATCGCTCTCGGATCGACCGTAGGAATAGCCTTCGCCACCACTCACATCGACTCTTGCACGTCCTCTTTCTCTCTCTTTTCTCTAAGCAGTCTGATATACTGATTTATATTTGGGAGAGCTGTAGCTCAATGCTAGTACAACTTCTTGACCGTCAATTTAAAATCCAACGATGGAAAATCTAAGATTCACTGTTCATTTAGTGTGTTTTCATTATAGAGTAATTTTTTGTCAAAGCAAGTCTCTCGCAAACAAAACTTGAAATCTATCTAATGCAATTCTCGACAAATTAGTCTAATGGAAGTGTAAAAAGATTTAAAGATCAGCATAAACAAACATTTAGTAGAGCATTAATTTTTTACTCTTTCTAGCTTACTAAAAGCATTCCCGGCTGCTAGTCTGCATATGTATCACTTAAAGAGAATTAAAAAGTTAAAGACTACAAATAACAAATCTCTATGCTTTATCCGGTGCTTACAAAAAATCCAAGTTTAAAGGATACAAAATAGCAGACAGAGTTGTTACATTATCCTGCATCTTGGTAAGTAAATATATTATATTAATTAAACAAGAGAGTGAACTACAGTTTTACTGTCCAATAGAAAAATCCAAGTTGCTAATAAGATTGATTAATAATAACTATCACTTTAAACAACATATGGAGTTGGGGATAACTTACATATATTCAAGACTTTTCATGGAAGTTAATAAGGTGTGTATTCTGGCTTAAACCGTTGCACGTCAAATTTCTGCATTTCACATGGAATTTTAAGTTGATAAAATGAGTACATCTAGCAACAAAAATGAAACTCGGGTTAAAAGCTACTTTATTTCGGCCTATTGAAAATCAGTTTTAAACCCAAATCTACAAAATTAAACAATTCTGATTGAATAAGTACATGGATTGAACCAACCATCGCTGGTCACATCCTACCACCACCATAGTTTACTCACCATCACCATCATAGTTTGAATCTGGTAAAGATTTCATATTGTTAACTTTCTTTTTGACTTAGTACTCACCATCACCACCAAGTCGACTCACCATCACCACCAAGTCTATTTTCATTATAAGACTTTTATGAACTTTTAGTAATTTTTGTTTCATTAAACAGGTTTCTAAACATGTGATATTACATGTGTTCCTAAACAGGTTTTTTAACATATTTTTTCGTGTAACCTTTTTCTTAACAGATTCGTGTTCGTGTTTGAAAAAAATGACACGATAAGTTATCGTGTCGTGTTCGTGTCTTGCATGTCAGGTCATCGTGTCTTATCTTGTCGTGTCTGACCTGTTATGCCAACCCTAGGTTTGGCCCTCCATGTAACCAAAACCTGTTTCAAACCGGTCCCATTCCCAAACCGATTCCCAAACCAATTTCACTCTCAAACCGGTTTTCTAATATAGCCGTTATCCAATGTTCATATAGCCGTTTTTTGACTATTTAGTATAAATATATAGTGGATGTTTTGGTTGAAACACAACAACTTAAAATGTTTTTTACTCTTAAAAATCTCAAAAACGCTCATATACAAAAAATGAATGAATTTAGTCATTGCAAATTTGGTCCCCAAGTTTTACAAAAGTGCAAAGGTAGTCCAAACTTTTATGTGGGCGCTGCACTTTTGGTCTCTAAAATTAAATTTAAAAGTTAATTTAAATTTTATAAAATACATAAAAAATAAATTAATTTAGTGCCAGGGACCAAACATGCAATAATTACATAAAAGTTTGGACTATCTTTTTAATTTTTAAAGTTTGAGGACTAAACACGTAATTTTGTTAAACCACAGGGACTATTTATGCAATTTTCTCTTGAATAAATCTCTTTTTAATATAGACCAAAATTATCCTTTATTTAATTTAAATTTTCCCGGGTATGTGTGAATATTTTCTCAAACATAATTATGACTAATACATCCCATCTTTCTGCCTAGTTCAAAAATGATAACCATAAGAGCTCTAGTCTACGAATACTCGAGAAGGAGACAATGATGTATGACAATATTTACAAATGGTTAAAATATACCAAAATTTTTAAGAAGTAGATGTTGGTTACACATGAATATCTTTAGAGGTGCATCTGTGAGTTTGTAAACAATTAAGTTACCCATCCGGTCTCCTCCTAGATTAAAAGATTGATATAAAATGGTCGTTTAATTTGGTTTCTGAAGCCCACTCCAGTAAAATGATATAAAAGATTAGGTGGCTTAGTTAAATTTAGCCTTATCTAGTAGTTCATATGCAGTTGGTTAGTTAACACTGGCATATAAATCAACTTATATATATTCTTGATTTGTTTATGATCATGTCAAACTAAGGTCTACTAACTTTAACTATATTATTAAATTTAAATACATTATTAAAGTAAAAAATTCATAAGTGATGAAGATATTTGAAGGGGGAGATTTACTATTCTGCTAAGTTTATACTACATTATTAAAGTAAAAAAAATCATATATTACTAATTTCTTGGAAATGAAAGATTTACTATTTTATCCTCATGTGGTTTGCATATGGGATTAACCCTCTTAATTAACATTGTTTAACATAAAGGATAAAATTGTTACAAACCATTAAACTAAAGGATGCTTTCTGTAATTAGTAAACATAAAGGACCAAATCCATAACTAATAGAATACATAAAGGATGGATTATGTAATTACTCTAACATTAATAAAATAAATAATTAAGTAAAAATACTAAAATAATAAACATGAACAATAAATGTGGTTTATTTACGTTCATACTTTTTGTAAATGAATAATCATGAACAACAAAATTATTATATTTTATGTAAATGGTTTATAAAAAATATAGAGTAAACTGCACGGATGGTCACTGTTGTTTGGTCAAAATTTTGGATTTAGTACTTAAAGTTTTAAAATTATGAGTATGGTCCCTAATGTTATATTTATCTTTCATCAATGGTTCTTACTCGGTTAATTCAGTTAGTAAAAATTGTCAAAATAACTATTTTACCTACAAGGATCATTAACGTAATTTGCATGTTTATTTAGTTTTATATTTATTTTTCCATTATTAATATGTATATTATTTAATACACAAATAAAATAATATTTTTAAAATTATCATTTTTTTAATATTCAGTTTTTATCCTTGACTTTAAATGTCTTTCTTGAAACTTTAGATTTTTAAGGGTATAATTTAAAATATTATCGTCTTTCTTAAAATCATTTGGTTTTTTTAAAAGTAATTTTTAAAATTATTCATTTTCTAAATATTTTTTTAAACAATTCGTATATTGAATGTTTTAAAAAAAATATTTAAAAAGACATTTAAAATGAAAGGTTTTAAAAAATTGTTTGTTTTTTAATATGTTAAAAAAAGAATGGTTTTAAAAAATAACTTTAACAAATCAAACATTTTTTAAAAAACTTTTAAATAAATCAAATAGTTTTAAGAATGGCATTTAAAAAAACGGTTCTGAAAAAGTTAAAAAGCGAACACTTTAAAAAATATGTTTTTAAAAACTTCTTTGTTCGTGCATTTAAAACGTATATTATTAAATAATAAACAAATCAATAATAAAATAATAAAATAATAAAAAATAAAAACGTAGAAAAATAAAATATAAAGTTTTTTTAATAAAAATAATAATATAGTTTCAAAGGTAAATTAAATGAGTGGTGAATAGAACTAAATTGATATTTTTATAATTTTTAACATCACTAACTGAGACTTGGGGACCATAAATAAAAAAAACCTTAGGGACTATATTCAAAATCTTTAAACTTTAAGTATTAAATCTAAAATTTTAACATAACCACAGGGACCATCCGTGTAACTTTGTGACAATTAATATATTTTATTTTTTTAAAATAAAAAAAATAATATTTTATAATTATATAATAAAGATAGAAAATTTTCAATAATTTGGGCGAGAAGGGACAAATTTTATAATTTTGTATGAAAAGGTTCAATTTTACTATGTTGGCAAGGAAAATGACTCATTTTCTCTCTTAGTCTGGGAGAAATCTGTAAATATTGGCAAGTCAGTGAGGGATTATGATTTCCTCGCATAGTCCACTACTAATTACGTGTTTTTCTCACCCACATGGGTAGGAATGTCCATGTGTCACTTTCTGATTGATTTATTTTTAAGTAAATGTTATTTTAATGTTTAATTTGGTAATATGATTTGGTGAATCGGTTAAATCCCTAATTTTCCCTTATAATTTTTATGTGTGTCCATTTATAAAGATTCTATTTGTTTTAGGGTTATTAAATTTTAATAATCCTAACTTTCATTTATGATCATGTCAAACTAAGGTCTACTAACTTTAACTATAATAAAAAAAGAATGGTTTTAAAAAATAACTTTAACAAATCAAACATTTTTTAAAAAACTTTTAAATAAATCAAATAGTTTTAAGAATGGCATTTAAAAAAACGGTTCTGAAAAAAGTTAAAAAGCGAACACTTTAAAAAATATGTTTTTAAAAACTTCTTTGTTCGCACATTTAAAACGTATATTATTAAATAATAAACAAATCAATAATAAAATAATATAATAATAAAAAATAAAAACGTAGAAAAATAAAATATAAAGTTTTTTTAATAAAAATAATAATATAGTTTCAAAGGTAAATTAAATGAGTGGTGAATAGAACTAAATTGATATTTTTATAATTTTTAACATCACTAACTGAGACTTGGGGACCATAAATAAAAAAAACCTTAGGGACTATATTCAAAATCTTTAAACTTTAAGTATTAAATCCAAAATTTTAACATAACCACAGGGACCATCCGTGTAATTTTGTGACAATTAATATATTTCATTTTTTTAAAATAAAAAAAATAATATTTTATAATTATATAATAAAGATAGAAAATTTTCAATAATTTGGGCGAGAAGGGGCAAATTTTATAATTTTGTATGAAAAGGTTTAATTTTACTATGTTGGCAAGGAAAATGACTCATTTTCTCTCTTAGTCTGGGCGAAACCTGTAAATATTGGCAAGTCAGTGAGGGATTATGATTTCCTCGCATAGTCCACTAGTAATTACGTGTTTTTCTCGCCAACATGGGTAGGAATGTCCACGTGTCACTTTCTGATTTATTTATTTTTAAGTAAATGTTATTTTAATGTTTAATTTGGTAATATGATTTGGTGAATCGGTTAAATCCCTAATTTTCCCTTATAATTTTTATTTGTGTCCATTTAAAAAGATTTCATTTGTTTTAGGGTTATTAAATTTTAATAATCTTAACTTTCATTTATTGGCCGGGATTAATTCTAATTAAGGAAATGTTTACATACACTCCCAACTTTGAGCTTATTTTCCTTTAACGATCTCTTACTAACTGAAAGTTAACACCGTTAGTTTTTCGATTACGTGGACTGTTTATATGTCAAAAAACTAAGCAAAAAGTTGAAATCAACCATTTGATCTGTCAATCTGAAACTTTTACATCATAAAACCCGTCAATATTCACATTCTAAACTGAACTACTTAACTCATTGGAGGTAGATTTCAGGTGTTGTTGGAGGCTAGACACCAAAAAAAATACTTGATAGAGGCTAGGAAGCGGCATAGTTGAAATATAGATAAATAGTGGCCCCATTTCATAAAAAAAATAACGGATGTTAAATCTCAGTTAGTAATAGATTGTTGGAGGAAAATAAGTTTAAAGTTTAAAGTGTCTACAAACATTTTATAACTTAAAATCCAATAACCTTTGTTTTACACCTTACAAATATTACAGTTTGCTAATACTACAACTTTAAAAAAAGAGTTTTTGAATTTTAATAATCTCAATTTTCATTTATTGGTCGGGATTAATCTCAACTAAGAAAATATTTACAAACACTCCTGACTATGAGCTTATTTTCTTCAATGATCCCTTACTAACTGAAAGCTAACACCGTTAGTTTTTCGATAATGTGTACTGTTTATATGCCCAAAAAACTAATCAAAAAGTTGAAATTAAGTATCTGATTCGTCAATTTGAAACTTCTGCACCCTAAAACCCGTCAATCTCACATTCTTATCTGAATCACTTAACTCATTGAAGATAGATTTAAGATGTCATTGGAGGCTAGACACAACAAAAAAAAAAAAAAAAAAAAAAAAAAAAAAAAACTTGATAAAAGCTAGGGAGTGACATAGTTGAAAAATGAATTAATATTGGCTCTATTTCATCAAAAAAACTAACAGGGGTTAACTCTCAGTTAGTAAAGAAACGTTGAAGAAAAATAAGTTAAAAGTTGAAAGTTCTATAAACATTTCTTGAGTTGAGATTAACACCGGCCAATAAATGAAACTTAGGATTATTAAAATTCATTAACTCTTTAAAAAAAAAGACTAACTTGGTATCCTATTCTTAGAATTGAATGGGTTATTTTCAATTGTTTATGATCAATTCATGAACCAAGAAACAACCCCACATTGGACATATGCATGTACACATTGAATTAGAATAGAAGAAAGAAAAAGAAAATAGCATCTATTCCCTTCAAGATTCTAATATCATCATCACAAGAACACTAATCACATGAAATGAAGCAACCTCCAACTAAACGTTGAAAAATAAAATTGCCTTTATCATCTCTGTCAACTAGCTGTTCTCAAATTACTCCATTGCTGCCTCTCAACTAGATGTTCTGAAAGTACTCCATTGGTATGGATGGAGGACAATACTTCTTTGCTACAAATTTGTACTGTTTCACATAAAATCAACAAATTAACTTCAATCCATATACCCGAAAAGCTAAATTTGTAAAATTTACTCACAATTTACTTACCTTATGTTGACTGTATTTCTCCCTAATTGCTGGCAAACTAGAATTCGGGCACTCGCAAACAAGTGTATGCAAAGCCTTGGCACATTCGTATAATTCTGATGGCTGATACTGAGTATAATGCTTCAATGTTGAATTCTGTACAATTGTTAATGAATTTATTCAACTTTGAATCAAAGGTAAAGAAAACAGCAGATGATCATTCTGAACTTGAATGGAACATACCCAAGGATTCTGAGATGGAGAAAGTATAAATCTTGCTACGAAAATGGCGGATGCAGCAACAAGAGAAGGGGCATAACGCAACATATTATACTCCACAAGAGATAACTCAGATATGTAACTTGCCATACATTCTAAATGCATTGAAGGAGCCTGTTTACAAATCAATCAAATTCAGGATATCGAATGCTGACACAAAAAATGGACAGGTTTAGTAACGGGCCAAAACTTGTTCGGGTCATATGGGTCCTCTTTGTGACAGTACAATTTGGCAAATTTTGAATTTCTAAAAGTACTCAAATTTTATTTAAATGATAAAATTATTGATAACTTTTCTCTATTTTGAAACATGAGCGATTTTTGACTTGTTTGATCCATTAGAAATAAAATATAACACATCATATACAAACAAAAAGCGTTTCTACATTTTAAACACAGGTGACTTTTACACCGTTTTTTCTATCCGATATTTTAATTTACACGTTTGATATATTATAAACGACATAGAACAGCTTTTATGCGGGTCAAAACATGTTCGGGTCAAACAGGTCGGTCCTCTTTGTGTGATTCCTAGAAGCACTTTTTGCCTTTTAAATTTCTAAAAATAATCAATTTTTCATTAATAAAATTGTTTGAAAGGTTTTATGCATCTCCAACATGAGTGACTTTCGACCCGTTTCATTATAGCCCAAGTTTTACTTGCTCATTTGATCCATTAGAAATATAATATCACACATGATATATAATCTTGCATCTCGAACGTGAGTGACTTTCGACCCGTTTCATTATAGCCCAAGTTCAGTTATATACCTCATTTACACCATGAGCAGCACGAACAAATCTTCTCAAGAAACATCTAACAGTAGGGGCTGTCAACTCAAACTTCAAGAAGTTTAGAACTGAAGATTCCATTTGCAATACCTGCACAAGTCAAACTTATTAGTCAAATGAACCTTCTAATATTCTCTTAAGTTAATTATAAAGAAAACACACACCTCATCTTTGAAGTATGTATTATCGGTTATGTAGCAGAATTCTTCCACCTGGGGCGCACAAATCTCCTCATATTTTCTGAAATTCATTCAAAATTGAATCATATTTTGAAATAAAATACACAAATAATTCAAATAACATGTGAAATTTGAAAAATGTCTTACGAAGCTATCATCATGCAAGCAACACCAAGCAACTGCAGTCGTTGACGATCCATTAAATTGCCCGAAAGATATCGGTCTATGTAGTTGATGGTCAAATACAATGTATCAGGCACAAGCCTATACTCTTCAGCAACCTCCACAAGCCAGTCGATTAGGATCGCACGCATGCTGGCATTGATGTCTTTCTGTACCTTCTCCATGAAGTCAATTGAAGGCCTTTTCTTTACCTCTGATGCTCTAAGATGCTGATATATGTCACAAGCCATCGTTGCACACAACTGTGGATCCATGAAATCGACATCAAGATCAACAATCTTTTCATTTGTTCCCATCTCCACAAGTATCTCTCTCTTGCATACATTTCCTATGAACATCAAAATTTGAAAATTATTACTTCCATACCACCAACAAAGTGAAACAAGTAAACCAACAAATTATAAAATCACACAAATCAAATCAACTTCAAAATCAAAACCTGCTGGTTCTACATGATCTGAAATATTGAGTTTGCTGCTTGTTTTCCTCTCAATCGACTCAATTGCGGAGATATCATTGCTATCTATGTATTCAACATCAGGACTGTTCAAAGAATCACATGTGGACATTGTCTCATCCATGGAGACTGATAACCCATCTGATTTTGATGGAGATACTTCCATTTTGGTTTGAACAGGAGGAACAATATTAATCTTGGAAACAGTTGCATCTTTTCTTGATATGGATCTGTTCTTACTCAAACCAGTTGGATTCAAATTGACAGAGGATGCCGAAACTCCATAGTTATTAGCAATCGAAGATCCTTTCTTTGGGTCATTGATCTTCGAAACACAGGGTACCATCTGAACACAATACAGTTGTTTCAGTGATACAAATACGCAAACCCAATTCAAACTTCACCATACCCATATCAGATTTTACAAAGATTTCAAGATTAGACCAAAAAAACAGCGGCCAATTTTTAATTTTCATCAAAAATCAAAACAACAAAAGTTCGATTGTTTATCAAGAAACAGTGATTGAAAACACATTCAAGATCAAAACTCATAAATGAAACATGAATAAAGAAAGAATTTAGGGATACCAAATTAGAGGCGTTCCGAGGGACGTTATGAGACAGAGGCCTCTGATTGGTCACGTTAGCAAGAGCAGGGCGTTTCTTCGCCATATGAGGCGGCAACGTCGTTGATTTTCCGGCGACATTCTCCGACGCCTGACGTTTCACCAGAGAAGAAGTCGTCATCCCTGTTGATTTCCGACTATGGTTCACCGTCGACATCACTCAATCTCTCCCGATTACTACAACAATAAGAAGAACAAAGGAAACCCTAGAAATGAAACGGCGTTGGTGGGTTTAAACAGCACAAGAAACGAAAACGAATTCTGTAAAAAACCCAGATGAATTCATTCGATTTTGAATGAAAGTATCCGTTTGATTTTGTCAGAGGAGGGTAGGGTTTAACGAATTCAAAAAGCAGTGAGAGAGAAAGGGGGGTTATTTAATGGTATTTTTGAAAGGGGGGAACCAAGGTGATTTGAAATAAGGATTGATCGTAGCCGTTGGATCAGACCCAGGTATTCGTTAGGAGCGGACAAGGGATGGGACCCACAGGGCTCTTGTCTGTTTTATCATATTGAAGAGAGGGTGAGTACTCGTTTTGTAATAGTTTGAAAGATGAGGGGGTGAAAGTGTAAATGTGAATGGCATTGGGTTTCACAAGTGTCTTTGTATTTTTAAGATTTTGAATATTGAGCTCTCTGTTTCTGTCCCTTTTAGCATGTGGGTTTTTTTGAATTCGAATTTTAACGTTGGTGTTTGTCAACAATATTTTATGGATCAAGGGTTCGCTTCTTTTCTACTTTGAGTCTGAAATACTCATATTTAAATAAGTTATTGAAAACTAATGAGTCATGTTTAAGATAGTAAATTTGTTGACAATGACATATAATTCAAAAATACTAAACAAACAAAGTATTAAGAGAGTGTTAATTATATTTATTTTTCTGGTTTTACTTTCTCCTAGAAATAAATTTCTTTTTACTTTTAAAACGCCGACTCACACACTCGTTTAATCCCAATGATACGCTACTCCAATTCCTTATGCACCCCATGCCAGGATTTAAATACTAGTATTTTCTAAAGAGTCATTAAGTGGTAAAGCACCCGAGTGGCTCTCTTAAAATCTATAGTATATAATAAAAGAGTAACTAGGATGCCACATGACATTTTTCTGTTACTTCTCAAAAAAATTTTCCCGCCTAAACTATTATATTATTAGTTAAGTTTTTTATTTTAAGAAACTAAATTAATAATTGATTTTGTTTTTAATTTAATTTTTTTATATTATCAACTAAATTGTGTAATCATATGTTATTTTGAATTGTACATACTTTTATAGTCAAATAAGATTTAATTGAAAAAAAATTTAAAAAAATATTTATTGATATATTTATATATTTTGGGTTAATTTCAATTAAGACAATTGGATTTTTATTTCACACGGGTCAATTGTATGTTATATTATCCAAAGAAGTATTCGAATATATATAACTTGAAAATGTAACTTTTTATTTTTTATTGTTTTATGTAATACGTAATTTAATCATATGAACTATTTATACATTTATGAATTATATAGTTTTTATATTTTCAACCCGTGTATTACACGGGTATCTAACCTAGTATATATATATTAGTGAAACAAAAGAAAAACCGATATGAATTAAACTTGTAATAAAGGGTTCTAATTGTGTTAAATCGGTTTAATAGCTTGTTTGTTTTGGTCAACATTCATTAACTGCATTACACGATTTGATGTGTTAGAACAAAATCGTTGTGGTTACGAACAGGAGAAAATTGATTCAAAAGTACCCACGCGTCAGTTGACTAAACAAATAGCAACTGAAAAAAATAACGTGAGGCAGAGCAGAATTCACGTCGCACAAGGAAGGGAAGTTCAATTCACCATTCGTGTTTGAAAGTTATGTGCGTAAACAAGTTTGATTTTTGCAAGTCATTCGACCAAAATATATAAAACAAGTTATATGCGCACATTGGATACATATATATATGATCAATCAATCAATATCAATCAAAATCATTATTTTTTTTTATTAAATAACATCATTACACATATACAAATATATGTTCTTTTATATATAAGTGTAAATTTATAAGCGTAAAAATTTTACGACTAGTGTAAGTTACTACACCATATAAATATATACAAATATATATATATATATATATATATATTTATAAGCGTAAAAATTTTACGACTAGTGTAAGTTACTACACCATATAAATATATACAAATATATATATATATAGGATAGGGATCAAATGAAAAACATGCTTATAATTGAAAACTGTAAAAACCACTACTACCCAATCACATAATTGATAATTGATTTAACCTTTTAATTTTTTAAAGTATATTTGATTAAACTTCAATCTTATTTTTTGAGATCATTATATATTTTTTTGTTTAAACTCCAAGAAACAACAATGATTACGAAATGACTTACGTATACGTAACTTGTATGAGTTACATGTACGCAATTCATAGTTGTACACTTGGTAACACTTACTTACATATACATAACCCCTACATATACGTAACTCTTAGTTCTACACTTTGTAATACGTACTTACATATATGTAAACTATAGTTTTCATGGTTTTCATTTATAACATGGTTTTCAATGGATCCCTATAGTTTACATATATGTAACCTATAGTTTCATGGTTTTTATTTATAACATGGTTTTCATATATATTTATATATATATATATATATATAATATCAACAATAATCTAACTTTTGGATAAAATGTAAGAAAATTAAACATTAGAAATACACTATGAATGACTTTTGACCCGTTTAACTTGTTTCCAACGACGTGAGGAACACCCTAAGCCAAATGGTGGCACACGTAGCATGTTTGGGTCGGGCAGGGCTAGGTTAACCCAGAAAAGCTTTTTATCCGTTTTTTAAATAAATTACAAACAATAAGGTATCAATGTGCCTTTACCTAAACTGTGGTTATTCCATAATAACGATAATGATTTGTGTTGTACCGTTTTTGACTTTTGAGCTGTAACAATTTTAGGCCGCAATATATATTATGGTCAGATTCAAAACCCAAATTAAAGAAGCTATAAAGGAGCATGATGGGGTTCTTGTACGCCTGCCATAACGTAATTGCATCATGTGGAAAAAAAATATGAAATTTATGTTTTTGGGTTAATGATGAAAACTACAAAATCATTGGTTGCAAGACGTTAAGTGGTCTATCAATTTAAGTATTTATATCATCAGTACCAAAAATAAACACTTGATATCTTTGTTGGTTGGTGTTTAAGGTGTCGGAGAAAATGGTGTCAAGTCAACCGAAGTAGTCTGGAATTCCATGACATGTAAAATAAATTAAATAAAATGTTATTTTAATTATTAAGTTATTAAATTGTCTTAGTTAAAAAGAAGTATATAATAGGGTGAGCAATTGACCGGTATACATGTAAGTTAATACATGGTGAAGGGCTTAAGAGACACGTGTTTGACCAAATGTTCCCACTTTAGTGTGCTCACAAAACGATTTTTGGTTCATTAGAAGTTAATTAACCTGATATGCATGATTAGATGCCCACATGAGAGAAAGAAAATGTAGTTATAGTTCCTAAATCACCTAAATGCAATGAAACTAATATGAAGTCAAAGAAATATGCAGACCTTACTACACGGGATAATGAGTAAACAAAAGTAACATCACACCATTCAAAAGTAACTATTTTAAAACATATATCAAATGGACAAATTGCTACTTAAACCCTAAAGAATTAAAAGTATGTATGTTTGTATACCTCAAAATCATCCAACAGTTTCTTTTGAATCGACATAGACCTTTAAATGAATCTGTTGATCAGCATATCCACAGTCATTTTCATATGCATCAACTGTAACAACTACAGCAACGATCAATGGCAAGTGGCATATGCAATATATGACTTTACTTGACGTACCTTTGTGGTTTTGGTTTAACTATGAGATACTCATGTCTTGATTCTGAGTTAGCTAAATGAGCACCAGCCTGATAAAATATGTAACAAAATGAGCTGATGACATGTTGGCAACTATGCAGCATCATAGATAGAAATGACCAGCAACTATCAGCCAATGTGCTACAACTTACATTAAAGAACTTCTATGATATTCTTAAAGTTAGGCTGGAATGATTACTTTTGAAGATCTTGTGTAATACACTAAAGCTCAAATAACATCATTATGTGTGTCAAAAAGGTAGAAACTCATCATGATTTTTTGATAAACCAAGGCAATTAAATTTTAAGGATGAATCATCTGAATAAGCATGAACCAAGCACTCAACCTTTCAAATAGAATAAAATGGTTGTAGTTCATGTTTTTGGTAATTTTTTATTTGAATTTGATTTTACATTTGATGTGTAGAATTATTTAAATGTAAATCGTAAAACATGAACCAAGCACTCAATCTTCACATCGATTTTTGTGAACTAGGTTAAAAGTAAAATGGTTCTGCTTTTTTTTCATATTTCACCAAAATAAGGGTACTTGGGAAACAATATAAACCATAAAGGTTTGCTTGCTATACCATTTTTGCATATTTCAACTTCTACTTCTTAACATGTGATAGAACATACCTGGGTGGTGTCTACAACACCCACATTGGTGATTCTAAAAGAGTACACAACCTAATCCAGGTAGAATTCATGCCTAGCTTCCTGAAAACAAGTTTTGGATTAGTGTGATACCAGCTTTTTGACCTTCATCTTTAATAGCCAAAGCAATCTGGTAGCAAGTTTCAAATCTAAAAACAAGCAAACAAGTTTCAATATTAAAAGAAAGAGAATTTTATGAACACATCTAACTATTATCACTACTAAAAACATATACAAAAGAGTCTTTTAAGCAATATTCAACTTGGATCAAAATGCAAATCTTTAAGAACAATTCATTAACAATCAAATTTCTTTATTATATAAAATTACCTAAAATATATGTATTGTTATACACTTTGGAGGTTTGCCAAGAACAACTTAACAAGTAAACTTGACCTACAAACAGAACCAACTATTAGTCAAAATCTTGTATGAACCTTAGTGATGAATAATGAAAGCATATTGATTATAAACTGAGCATGCATACAACAGCTTTCAGGATTGTAATCCTGTGTAATTGTGAAGTTGCATAGTTGTAGAAAGTTTCAAGGGCTAAACTATTTTTTTTTCTTCAAAAGAAACATAGTAAACCGATTAAAGTTCCAAGTTAGTCAATGGTGTAAATTTAACAAATATTATCAAAGAATCGTTTACTTGTTTGTAGCAAGCTCTACATATTAGTACTTGCTACCTTATAATTTCCATTTGCATCAATAAAAAAAAAACTAAAACCAAAAAGAAGAAAAAACATGTTATTATATAAAGATGTTATCATAAATTGTTAATAAAAAAATAGATAAAAAAGACTTATGTTGTCTCGCAGTTCATGAAATGTGAAATAAAATAGGATGTAAATAAGATGTCTCAAAAGCTCATTGGTTCAAAGTCTAATTCTTAGATGAAATTAAGGACCACCTATAAGATGAGGGTCCTAATAGTAACTTCTCCATGAAGGGCATTTGCACTATTCTTCTCCATTCAAATTATAGGACCTGCAGATAAAATGTTATATGACATTCATCGACATGTAATTAAGTTATAATAAAACAATATGCAAATTGCCAATTTCAACAGCGATGGTTATCTTAACTTACCTATGATGGATAACATGCTTCTCATAACAGTATGCTAATGCAAGAGTAAGGCTAGTAATGTACTACAGATCACCACCTATAAATATATTTAGCAAATCAAATGAAAGCATATATATTAGAAGCCCTAAATCAGATGAAATCATGTTAGAATCCTACAAGTGTAGAACTCAGCCATTCTCCCAACTAAGTGCTAAGCTACCTAATAATGGCCATAAGATTGCAATAATCAAGATATACCAACAACACAACCTACACATAGATGCATAATAACTGAAATAACAACAACACTAAACTGCCCATATGATTGTAGCTATATTGCCAACAAACAATAAAAAAACATGATTTCGAAACTCAGAACATCAGTAGAGCTTTAACCCATGGAACTTCATTTTATGATGACATATAAGGACTCGTCATATATTTTAGCCACACACTGTAATTAGTTCTCAAAGAAAACAAAAATAAAGGTTAAGAACTTTCCACACCTTAAAACCAAAACAAATTCCCAGTAGTCGCCAATCAGAATCTTTAATCAAATATTGTTAATGAAAGAAAATTTTTTAATCAGAATCAATAGAAAACACATTAGGAAACATAGGATATGAAGTACAAAACTTGTAGGAATCAAAACAAAACCCAAATACCAGACCCAAAGTTAATACACAATGTGACGAGAGTGACCCATCAAGTTTGACCTGGTTAACTTTGCATTCCCATATTTTATTAGCCGTGAATTACACATAAATCAAAACATGCAAATTCATAACTGCCTGTATTGCAGAAGAATCAAGTGTAAAAGCAGGCAATTGAACCCAAATGTGATAAAATCTAAGGTTGTAATGACCACCCTCATGGTTAGACTACTTCAATATGATTTGCAATTCCTTTTATTAACATCATCGTGTATTGATGAGAGAGATCAGTGTTTATCTTCTTTGTTTGAAATAAAAATCATATTTGCACCCATAAATCATCATCACCACTCCATTACCGTCGCAGGTAATCCTGATTACAAAAGAAGAAACATTATCGTCATCGTCTGTCCTCGTCGCTGTTGGAATGATGATCGAAGACTTCAGTTGCATCGATCAAGTTTCATGGTGTAGGCCGTATGATGATGACGGTGAAAATCAAACCATATTACCAGGGTCGACTGCCATCGACATTAGTGCAATGGTCATCCGAAGTATTCTTGTTACTCCCCCACACCCATAGACGCCGCTAAATCACCACCATCACCTTCACCTTGGCCTTCACCTTCGGTTAACCCATATATGTGGTTAATATGATGCCACTTCATCATTTAGAAAAGATCCACTAAGGGGTATTATAGTCAAATTGTATACCTAGTCAATCTATCAAGTACAACTTTTTTCAAAAGACTTTTTTTTTGTCAGTATACTACTTATCATCAAACCCACTATTTTTTTATCCATTTTAAAAACTCGTCCTTCATTTTTCTATCTCTATATCTGTCACACCCCGTTGATCGGGTCTGGTCGTGACTTACTGATATCATAACAATGCAGTGGAAATTAAAGGCAGTCAAACTAAATCATTACATTAATTAAAATATTCATAAATAAGTTGTCTAATATCCGAATATAAAACATAAGATTTAATTTTTCTTGATAAATAAAAGGGATAGGGCGGTGGCTAATTCTCCAATGGGTCCATCTAAAGTGTCACCTATCCTTTCAACATCTGTTAGTTAACTTCACCTGAAATACACACCCAAAATATGTCAACATTATGTTGGTGAGCTCATAAGTTTAAGATACGTTACCTTTCAGGATAAACATAAATCTGATTGTTACAATAATGACATAATATTCAAGGTGCATAATAGAATGTATCACAATCAAGCCTGACCTGGACTTACCCGCCCGAGTGCTAAAATATATCCCCTAACCCATTACTACTAGATTGTTGGGTTTAATTGTGCCCTGCTAAGCACGGTTAAAAGACACTAATTTGTGACACAACGATTATTGAATCTCAATGGAGGGTTTCCCTGCATAAGGGGCCATTATGTGCGGGGGATTCCCCAAATAGTACTATCCATAAATCACGCGGCTCCTAATGGAGTTAATGATTGTGCTCCGTTCGGGGATAATAGCAGGTAGTATTGCATCACAAAATAATAATAAACAACGAGTATGTATTCCACCCCAAATGTTTTAAAGTAAAAAGGGGGTCATGAGATTGATCACCTGAAGATTGATCAAGGGGTTAAGTAATTAATCAAGTCAAAACCCTCCTGTTTTCCATTTATCATAAATGGCTTGATAATTTCTAATTTGTGTGCGTAAATTTGTTTTAGGTCTAGGGTTTTGTATTTATGACTTTATGTGATGTTTAAGTTAAATCTAGTATCGTATAAATTCAGATTATCATTATTTCTATAAGTGTGATAGGTTCCCAAAACAGCAAGGTTTCATTAGTTGGCAAGTTTGGTCCCTTGACTTGGCTAAATTGGCATTTTTAACCCTAAGGTTTGGAATTTGACACTTAAATCAATTTTGTTGGCTTTTGTTGTTTCAATAGATTTGGGTTACTTTAATAAAGCCATTTTTGTGTCTATTGGGTTTTTCTTTACGGGTTCAATGGCTTGTTTTCTAGTTAGGCGTTTCGGGAAGTAGGAATTTAGGTTTATCTCAAACTAGGTGGTTAGGTTGTCAAAATGATGTTTGTCTTTGGTTATATCTTATCTAGGGTTTTACTTAGTCCCTAAAATTTTATGCTCTTGTTCATGGGGTTGGTGATTTGGGTATCGGGTTTTAAAACGCGTATCGAGTCGCGTTTCGGGTGCGTTACGCGTTGTAGTTTTAAGTTCATTGGTTTCATTATATTTTTTGATTTATTTCAAGTTGAGGGTCATGGTTTAATGTAAAATGTTGATTATCTTATTTTGAGGATTTTTATATATTATTATTATTTTTCCTTCTAGCGGGTCGTTAACTAACTTATATTAACGTAAAAATTTATATAAATTCCTATAAAATTTCATAAATGGTAATATTTGGTTTTTAACTTATTTTTATTATTATTAAGCCATTAGTTACTGTATATTTATTATTTTGAGGTGCTTTGCTGAATTTTGATATTTTAACGCTCGGGTTTCGGTTTTTAACGGGTTTTCGGTTTTGGTTGACTTTGGTCCTATTTTTGCCTTCTAAGTCTTTAGAATACTTATAATCATTTTTAAGTTCTGTATTTTTCATTAGTATTTCCCTTAAACCCGTTTTTAACAATTTCCTTTTTTTTTAAAGTGATTATCCTTTGTATTTTTGTTGACCAATGAAATAAATTCTAAAAATTATGAAATTTGATTTCTAGGCTTTTGTCACTATTTTAAGTCTACTGGAATTTTTATACAACCAAAATTTTGTAATTTCACCATTTCCGTTACCTAGCTCGGTTAGTCTCGTTAAGTCCCGGTTATTTCCCCTATTAAACATTTTAATATCATAAGTGAATCTAAATAACACTATAATTTCAGTAACTTAATTTTCCCAACTTATTTCTTTATTTTTCTTAAAATACATATTTTTAATATTTTGTTTTATTCATAAAACATGAAATCCATATGTTTAAGTTATGAAACTTTATTTATGACATGATATGATCTCTTTAAACTTTCAGAAATATTTAGATCATAGCTTTTGGGCTCTTGCAATATATTTTCATTTTTCACAAAAAACCGAGTTTTCCGGTAGGCTATTTGAGCTAAAACCGTGTTTGTAACCAAAGGAAGTTTTGAAAATGATTTTGTATCTTTTACTTTCTAAAAAACAGAGTGTTTTGAGGGTTCATAAGATGTTGGGGTGTCATGGGGTTTGTTATGTCACTTTCGTGACGATACGCGATGTTTCGCGTGTTTTTGGGTAGTAACTAGATACCTTGTCATGAGAGGGGTTGAGATGGATGTGTGGGATGTTGAATGAGCTTGAGAAAGTGAGAGAAGGCTGTTCAAAATAGTGGTTAAGTGCAGGTCATAAAAACAAAAAAATGGAAGGAATGAACTTGAAGGTGTGTGTGTTAGTGTGACATTACCTTGATGTTGATGGTGGAACGAGGCTTCACTCTTGACCCGATTTTGGCTTAAAACAAGGGCTGGAACTTGAAGTCTTGAGCAAAAGAGGTAGTAAAATCAATAGAGAGGATTTGAGGAGTGTTTAAGTGTGATGTTTTAATTGCAAATAAAGTGTGGAGGGATGGAGGTGGTGTTATCGGCTGAGAAGGGAGAGAAGGGAGGGACAAGTGGGTCCAATTCTTGGTTAACTCAAGATCTTGCATGGCCTTGGATTTGACTTGGGTGTGGTTTGCAAGTTACCATGTGCATGGAAGGCTTTGTGTGGATTGGGTGGTCTTGGGTGGTGACTAGACTAGTCATGGTTGTGAAGTTTGAGGGTGTGGGTCCATGTGTGTGTGAGCCGTGATATATGCATACCCATATGCATATATACGGGTGTGTGTGTGTGTCGAGAGGGTGTATGATCGGGTGCATGCACCCGTACGTATGTATATATGTATAATGTGTGTGTGTGTCGTGTATTTATATATATATGTGTGTGTATGTGTGCTGTATGCATACATATGTATGCATATATGTGCCGTATGCATGTGTATATACACATATAGGGGTGTGTGTGTGTGTCATGTGATCATTTACATGTATATATGTGTTTATGATAATGTGCTATTTTTAATGTATGCATAGATGACTATCATTATTGTTTAAATTAGTTGGGGTAATAATGTATATGAATGCATTGGCTTTTTATTTAAGGAGTTTAATAAAGTCTCATTTAGTAATATGCCATATTTTTATTGTTATAGGTTTTAGTTGGATAATGTTGTAGGGTCAATGATATAATTTATCATGTATTTCATTTACTTGAGTTTTAGTTATTATTTTTATGCACTTGGAATTTGGAACTTATTATTTAATTATTAATTGCAAACTGTTTTTATGTTGTTATAAAATGCGAGTCTTTTGTTCTTCATAATTATGGGCTTTTAAATCTTAAGGGTTCACCTTTTGTTATTTGATATTTTTACAATTTTTAAAATTATGTTCGCTAGTTGATTCTTCTGGGTTGTAACAGACGTTAAGGTTTCGTTTATTAGTCTTTTGTTTGAATGGATTGATGTTTATGGCTTTAAAGTTTAGTTAATTGGTAAGGCTTCACTAATCGGATTTATTATCTAAGGTTTACTTAATTTTTTTGTCTTCTAAGCTTATTGGGCTCGAAGCCCATTTGGTCGGTTTAGCGTGTCCCGTAATTGTGTGCGGCCCACTAGCCCATATTGGTTTTGCTAGCCAAAGCCCATTAAGTATTATGGCCCAATGGCCCAGTTAGGGTTTGATGGGCCACAGCCATGTAGGTTTGTGTATTAATATTGGCCTAAGCCCAAGGTTATCAGGCCCAATTCAAGGGCTCCCTAACTATAGCCCATTAAGGTTTCTAAAAAAAATTTTCCAGGCCCAAAAGTCGAGTTTGTCACAATATCTTTCCAAAGAATCATTTTTTAAAACCACTATGCTAAAAATTTATTTTTTAGTTATTTAAATGTCTTTAAATATTATTAAATCATTTGTAAAACCGTATACGGTGTACGTGAGGGGTACCGACAAACAAAGTCATGTTCACCTATAATTGCATGTTAATCCGCTATTTCACAAAATGTAATAATAAATCAATATAATTATACTTATTATAAATAGAAAAATAAAGAACACGTAAAACCTTTTTTTTCTTTTGATATAAAAATTTAATTATTCATGATACAAGAACTTTTTTTTATTTAAGTTGGATATCATTAAATAAGTTCAAATAATCAATATATATTACTACAAATACAAGACAATAATTTAAAGATTAATAGACGTGAGATAGTGATAAAATTTATAACAAATAATTTAGAAAAGTCTAGCAACGATACAAAATGATCAAAGCAACAAATTAATTTTTTAATGAATGCATACAAAATTAAAAACATTCCACTAAAAATGTTTTTTACTCAACATGTATTTTTCAAATATAATAAATCGTTAGATTTTATTACTAATTCCTTTTTTTTTCTCTCAACATGCATTTTCAAATCTACAAAAGTCCTTTCTTTTAGTTTTTATTTTTCACTCAACATGTATAACTTTTATTTTTTTTTATCTCGACCTACAATACCCGTAATAATTCTATTATTTTTAAACATGCATCCACAGAAAATTGCGTCATACCATCATTATTTTTATATTTGGTTAATTTTTATAATTCTACATATTTTTTACTCTATCTAGTCAACCTATACTTTTTTTAACTCAAACCTACTCAATATGTATTTTTCTTATTAATTTTCACATGTAATGCACACATTATTTTATATGCATTTTATTTTATTATATTTGGTTTTGTATGATTTTGTTTTTTATATTTTATTTTAAATCAACATGCGATATAAAAATATATTTACATTATTATAAACATACCATAAATGTACCTTTGTATATTGAATTGTTACATTAGATTAGTTACAAGTTTATTGTTTTTTTTTTTTGTAGTGTTAGTATATTTACAATGTTAGTTTTATTTGAAATGTTAATTCTACTTAACCAGGTTTTCAGATGTAAAGTAATTCAAACGATCAAAATTCAGTAAATTTAACTTAAGTTGATATCGCATTACAGCGGTGTAATTGAATGTAATGAACATGAAGTTATGTGTCACTGCAATAGTAAAACTTAATATAATTGAACATAATGGACATGAAGGTATGTGTTAATGAAGTAGTGTAACTTAATGTAATCACATGTAGTATTGAAAATTAAAATTCATTAGAATAGTATCCTTCAAATTTCATAAGTTCTTTTACATATTTATCTTCCAAGATATAGTTTATAACACTATGTTTTAGTTAAATAGTCTGAAGTAAATTTGGACCCTTTTGTGTATGTGTATGCAGGGCCAGCCCAATAAGGTAAGTGGGTAAGCCCATAAGGGTTGGGGCCCTCATAAATTTAAGGCCTCATTTTTTTAAAAAAGTATTATACACATATCGGGCTTTTGTTGGGCTAATCAAGAGGGTCTTATTAAAAAGAAATGAAAGAAAAAGGGTCAAACGAAAGAGCCTCAACAAGACTTTTAATTGATGGCGGCAAAGTTTTGGTTTTCATTATTTCCAGACACGATGAGGGGGGAGATCAAACGACAAGCGTTTCAAGGTTTACAATCGCAAATTCGATTAAAGCTCAAATGACAATAGCAATCTCGATTTTCGTTCCTTGAGTCTTTGATTGTGATTCAAAATCTACTTGAGTCTTTGATTTATGATTCAAAATCTACGACACCCGACTCTTTAATGTTTGATGCTAAATCTACGACTGTAAAATTATGATTACTCATTCTAGATCAAAAGTATTGAGTTTCTGGTGGCGGTTCAAAGTTTGAACTTTCTACTTGACGATTTTGGCATAGGGGCGGCACACGTACATACCGATCTTACTTGATTTCAATTATAAATTATTATTTAGTAAAAGATTCTCTTTTTCCATCTTTATTTTAAGTATTTAGAACATTTGATAATAATAAAAACAAATTTTATTGTACAGTATTAATTTTCAGTGAAAAAGTGTGAAACAAATTTATCTCTTTTAATCATTTTTTTTGTTTTACTTTGTAATGTTAATTTGTGTTACAGGTTGCTCTACTCTTGAATTTCATATAGTGGTTTGCATGAAGAGGTTGGAAATTATAGAACATGTATTATATAAATCTGATAATGTAAGAAAGGTTAGTGTAAATGTGGCTCAAAATTCTTCACTTAACACCTTTTCCTATTTGGTCACAGTTGATTATTTATCCTAGTTGGTCACAAGTGATTAGGCATCTAATTTACTAAATTAATTAGGTGTCTAAGCCTGGATAAAGACAACTTTTATACAATCAAATTTGAAAAAAAGGCCTTGATTTTTTAAGTTGCTTGGGGCCTCCAAAATCGTTGAGACGGCCCTGTGTGTATGTTATTGTAATGTAGTGAAATTGATTAGTTGCACTAGTGTAATTTAATGTTATCATATTACATTACATTTTATATTATATAATATTATATTTATTATTCCTTATCTGAACTTGGAGGGCATTCTTTCCAACCTTACTCAAATAGAAGGTGGGTTTGTTTGGGTTTAGTGTTACAATAATACATAAGTATTAAGCAATAATTACAACTTGACAATGTTGTAAGTAGTGTAATTATACAACACCAATATATTTATATAAACAAGGAATATAAGTTGTGTTACTAACATGACTTTAGTTGAATTAAGTTATTACATTACATTATAACATTTTACATCATATTACAATGACATTACAATACATGTTACCACATTACATTATATATAAATTACATTTTATATTAGATTTAAACTTTAACATGATGTAATTTAAGAAATGAAATTTATCTAGTAGTTGATGTCAACTAATCTAGTAGATGCTAACTGCTCTCATACCTATACATCAATTTACATGACTATTAGTTTATGCTAAATAAGTGCAATGTAAGATTACTTACATGATAATGATTATATACAACACAGATGTCATTTTGTATATTGTAATGGAATATAATGTAATGCAAGAGACCCAAGTAATGTTAGTGCAGACTTGATATGTTTATGTTCAACTTAGTAAGTTTGATTAATTTGGTGATATATTAGAGTATTAGTTTAAATATGATAAAAATAGGCTGTTGCTAAAACCTTTTTTTTATGTATATTAATCTCCTACATAGAACTTTTGCACCATATATTCATTAACCTAAAAAACATGAACTTTTGCATCATATATTCATTAACCCCACTCTTCATATTCAAGTATTAATATTTTGGTAACTATCCACCACAGGGAAACATTACATGAATAACAAACATATATTCGTATGAACCTCTGTGATATAACAATTGTCAGTTAGCTAAATACACCCAATAAAAATGAATATTTGCAGATTAGATTCATTAGATCACTCAAAATACTAGTATTGAATCAATAGGTTGTAAATATTAACACTAAAACAAATCAAAGTAATTTAGGGGGTTTAATAAAACAAATAAAAAAGAATTCTTAAAAAACCCAAAAAACATCACGCAACCAAAATCCCAATATGATTTACACACATTACTTCAAATTCCAGGAAAACCACACTTCTACACATTTGCGAGCATGAATGAATTTGGGAAAACATACTGGGTATAATGATTTGTCATGCTTAAACTCCAAACAGATACCTATATTCAAGCTAATGTTTGCGATTATAACAGTCCATACAGAGTATTTTTGAAGAATCATGAATGGGAAGGAGGGAAAGAAATTTTTGTGGGATCGTTTTGAAAAATTTTACCAAATGTGATTATGAATATCAAAGACATAGAAAAAAGCTGCTTGATTGACAGTTGCTTTGAAAAAATACTGAAACAAGATAAATGTTGGATGGCAATTAATGCTAGTAATAAAATACTAGTATGCCCTTAGACTCTTATAATGAATCTAATAAAAAATATAATATTCCCAAAAAAATCTGGTGCGTCTGATTAGATTTAAGATTAAGATGAATGGCTCACATTTAGTTAATGAGTTCTCACAAATAGGGAAGGTTCTCATTTGAACTCTCCCTATGTATATTAGTATATATATATGTATATATATATATGTATATAATGTATATATATATATATGTATATTATATATGTAGTAGGGAAATGTTTCTTTCAAGAACCGATCATATTTGTGAGAACACTTTAACTAAATTGGAGCTATTGATTTCTTCTTATTTTTGATCTAATAGACAAGAATTTTGATAATATTATATTGACTGACAAATTCATTTACTTAGGCTTGAGGTATATTAGTAATTTTAGCATCTCATTATATATCTACCAAAGCAACACATGACATCTTTTAGTCAAAAGTAAACATCAAATCAATAAATTATTTTTGTTACATTAATTTCTAAAAGTTCAATTATTTCCTTAAATGTAGCATATTTAATTTAAAATATAAATTATATAATGTAATGTAAGTGAATATAATATAATACAATATACTATAGTGTAAATAATTACAAAAAGTATTATAAATATGACCTTTCTAATTTGTTTATGTTTTAATTAGTTATGTTTATATATATATATATATATATATATACACACACACACATATACATAAACTTTTAACCTTTTTGCCAATTTTTTAGTTTTTTTATGTATAATTCATTTGTTCTTTTATAACCTATTTAAATATTAACATTTTTTTTCTTTTTAACTAGCCATTACATAAAATATTAGGTAACATTAATTAACATCAACCATTATACAAGATGTTATTTGGTTACATTAAATTAATTAGTACAAAAATATTCATTATATTATATTACATTGCACTAATATTAGAATCTAATAAAAATATAAATTTATTGGTGATGTAATTACTTTTAATTTAATGAAATGTACTAGAAATATGATGTAAAAAGGTGTAAGAAAATGTATATTTGATGTAACTATAGTGAAATTAGTCACCCAACTTATATTATTAGTTAATATAACAATTACGTTAAATTACATTACATTACATTACATATCTTAAATTACATTAATTACAAAATTGCCTTGTTTAAATTAGTAGTAAAAAATGTAATATTTGGTTAATGTGAGAAAACATTTCCTTGATTAAATATAAGGTTTGATAGCCTAGATATACATCTTTTAAAATATAAGGTTTGATAGCCTAGATATACATACAAAAGATAAGAAGAGAAAGGGATAAAGATAGTAGATTAAGTCAACACAAAATAGAAATTCTATAATGTTGTCAATATAAATGAATTGTTTTGTTAGAAACTATGAAAATATATAATTAAGTATAGTACACATTGGGGTTGATGGTTGTCAAAAAAAGATATTTGCAATATGTCATAATTAATGAGGTTGTAGACTTATATCATGTTAAATTACATTAATGCCTTCTCATATTCATTTTAGTAATGCTGACGTGTCATCCTTCAATTGGTTAAATGGGTTAATTGGTTTTTACAACTAAAAAGGGTCAGCATATGAACCCATTCCTATGTATGTATATATATGTATATATGTAGGAGAGGGATCAATGAAAACCATACTTTTAAAAACGTGTGAAAACCATCACTTTCCATCACATAATTGATATTTGATTAACCTTTTAATTATTTAAAATATATTTGATTAAACTTCAATCTTATTTTTTAAGGTTATTGTATATTTTTTAGTTTAAACTCCAAGTAACGACAATGATGATGAAACGACTTACGTATACGTAACTTGTATGAGTTATATGTACGCAACTCGTAGTTGTACACTTGGTCACACGTAATTACATACACATAACCCCTACATATACGTAACTTTTAGTTGTACACTTTGGAATACGTACTTATATATAAGTAACCCATAGTTTTTATGGTTTTCATTTATGACATGGTTTTCAAGGGATCCCTCCCCTATATATGTATGTATGTATATATATGTATGTCTATGTGTATATCTATATGTATGTGTATATATGTATGTATATGTATGTATATATATATGTATGTATGTATATGTATGTATATATATGTATGTATATATATGTATATATAGGGGGTTAGTTTTAGAATTTAACGCGACTAACTAGCGATCACATTCAGTGCAATTATAAATGGATTAAATTTACGTAGACAATTAACGCATTAATTGAATAATAACGAGTCTCAGGTTAATTAGCGGACGTGAAAGAATGTCACAAGATATGATTGTAATAACATATAAATAATTACCTTAAGTAATAAAACAATAACAATTCAAAACTTTTATTTTTAATAAACTTTTGTTTTAGAAAAAGTTTCTATAAACATTCCATTTTTTTTATAAAAAAACATATTTCTTAAACAATGTCAAGCTTTTTGTATTAAAACAACTTTCATATTTTATAAAATTACTAGGTTATAGAGATTTAAGTCAAAAAAATGATATGACTCATAAATTGTGATAGTCGGTCGTTTGTATAGAGATTTAAGTCAAAAAAATGATGCCTTAGACGTGGTGATTGTTTTATACATCAAGATTACTTGGGCTAAAACCTCCATCTAATATTTGTAGCAAAAATCCTCTACAAATGGTTTACATTGTAGTCTAGCCGACTCCATCAGATTTCTTTACCGAAATCTTGATATTTCATTTCTTCTGATTCTACTGTAATACCTTTGACTTGTCAAGTAAAATGATACTCAAATCATACGTGTACGAAGGAAATAGATTCACGTAAAAACCTAAAGTTAAATAAAATTATCTATCAAACTTCAAATTGACTTTTTAATTTATTCATTAGCGTTATAGAGTTTTGTACTATCCTAATCTGTATTAAGAAAATCTAACTACTTTCTATAATTTGCAGAGACCAACATTATAAGGCATAAACCAACAATATAACATGCTACATATAGATAATGCAGTCCCCAATTTCTAAAGGTTTTTCAACCGTAAAATTCATAACCTTAAGTTCTAATTTTATAAGGTTCATTGTATTTGTCTTTATTTAAAAATATTTTAAATATTTTACACAAAGTTTAATATTTAGTCAAACTACCTTTTCTCAACATGAAAGCATATATCAAACAACAACATCAAATAAATAAGTAACTAGGAAAATTGTATTGTTAATAAACATGCAAGTGCACAAAAGTAACGCTAATCATTCTATAGAAAGTTTCTCTACCAAACTAAAAATCAAATCGATTAGAGAATTGGTCTTAAATTTTCTTTGTTTATCCTCTTTTAATCGCCTCCTCTAATTCATCTGTTGCTCTTGAACCTTGACCCATGCTTCAAAGTTCAAATTGCTCTTGAACCTTGATACATTGTACTCACCAATGTTGTAAAAATGCTATGCGCTAGTCGGGCGGCGAGGGAGGTAGGGACTGGGGATTAAGGGGACTAGTCGGGATTAATGGGATTAGTCGGGATTAATCGGGATTAATCGGATTGGAATTTGTATATATAATTTTTAGTTTTATATATACTTACACACATTTTAATATGTAATTTTAATTAAAAAAAGTTCAGTTTTATATATAAATACACATATTTGGCCGGAATTTCCAATTTTAAGCCGGATTTTTCGAATTTTGACCGGATTTTTTGAAAGTCGCCGGAATCACAGATTTTTGGCCGATTAAGACCGCCTAGGTCGCCCTAGCCCCTAGGTCCGCCTAGGTCTGATTTTGACCACTGTTGACCGCCTAGCGATTAATTGGCCGATTAGCAAAAATCTACTAGGTGGCTGGCCGATTTCCGATTAATCGGCGATTAATGCTGATTTTTGCAACACTGGTAGTCATAGGTTGCTTGGATTTAAAATCCTTTGCTATGCAGGCATCATAGTGTCTTTATCCCTTACCTTCTTCTCTATTCATGTTTTACAACCCGCAAGTATAAAAAGAACACATCTAAGTGCAATCCACAAAAATAGAATATCAATACATCAGAATGAACAACAGGATAACTAACATAAATGAATAAAGTCTATTTACATTTTCACAGGAATGACTAATGAGAACAAAAGAATGAACATGCATATAATAAATATTTGTATATTGATTCTGATCAATACAATAATGATGTCTGCACTTAGTAACCTTAGCTTGGGGCACAACCAGTGGCAATAATTGATGTACTTAGAATCAGGTGACCACATTAGGCCTCTTGTAGATCACTCACTACCTTGATAATAAGCTATTGTTCAATGACTCTTTTTATATTTTTATATTTTTATATTTTCAACCTGTTTGACCCATTGGTAAAGTAACTCCTTTTCTTATGGTTGTAGATATTATAAAACTCCTTCGTAACACTTGTTTTCAAATCAAGAACACATCAAACATCTTTACAATAGTTTCACATTTATTGGTTCGAAGACTACATTTCAAAAACAAAACATTCTAAAGTTTAGAAGCAATAGATTTCTGGAATTTCATAAAAAGAGATTATATTGGCATTAATTTAGCTTTTGTAAGTATTGTGAGTTCTTAAACATCCTCTTTACCTAAACAAAACTATGCTTTGAAATCATGTTTAGTGATGTGCATCATGTTCAGTTATGTGAATTTTGAATCAGTGAAGTCTATCTCTCTCAACTATAGAAAATCACATGTCCCATCTCAAGTGATTAAAATGTTTACTTGATATAATATATGCTAAAGTTAAAATGAAATAGTTATCAAGCAGTGAGGCTTATTTCATAATCAAGAGTAATTTAAGAACATTAAACAAAAAAAAAGATCTATTATCTATCAATAACATACCTACGCATCTCACAGGTTATGTCATCCTTCATTGCACTAGTGTGAACATTCTATGACACACACTGCAATCAAGAAGAAAAACAACATCAATGCACCTTCAATTCAAAATCAATAGAACTGCCATTTCTATGCAAAATTACAATCAAACGTTGCAGCATAAAATATTCTACATACTTTTAAACACTAATATGTTTATTCCTCAGCGATGATAGAAAAGATGGGAGAGTAATTGAATGGATTTCGGTGATAGAAACGATCAATTATGTAGAGATTGAGATCTGAACATTGAAAATCAACAAACAAACATACCTTTCTGGTGCAAGATAGATGTTGATCTACACTGTTGAATAGCTTTAATCGCTTTCAACAGAGATAAACAGCATACCGATATCGTGGGTGTTTGGGATTGCTTATTACAACCAACTTTTAACTTATTAACTTTTCAAAAGTTAATAAGTCAAAAAAAATGTTTGGCAAACCCAAAATAACTTTTCAACTAACTTTTCACATAAGGTAAAAAGGAGGTTTTGAAAAGTAAGTAGTGAGGACTTATTAACTTTGAAAACTACTTTAGTCTAATTTTCTATTATTACCCCTTACTACCTCCTATTAAACTCTCATATTAAAAGTATGTCTTTTTGGCTCCATTTACGATATTTTAGTATATAAGCTATCCAAACATTTTTAGAAATTCATTTTGAAAAGTTATAAACTAAAGTCTTTTTTTGTCCAAAAGTCCTTTTCTCACCCAAATAAGCAATCTCAAACAGGCCCATTATCGATTGTAGATCAAGGAGAATTTGTTGTTAGACTAACTAGGGTTTCTGAGTGAGTTTGTTGAAGAACGATTGTGAGGGGGTCTTTTGTATTTGGTTATAAGGCCCGAGATGAATGGAATTTGGGCCATTTAACCTGTGGGGCGGGAAATGCTTATTCGATGGCTATGGGAATTGCATGTGTCAATAGATGTAAACAATTATTAAGATAGATTAGTTTTTAGAAACCCGGGTGTTACACGGGTTGAATAATTAAAAAGTTTGAATCATACTATGTATGTACTTGCTATTTCCTGAAATCAATTATCTATCTATTAGAATAAAGAATGTTTAAAGATGACACTTGGCACAATTTTACACTATCTAATTTTAATTTTTTCGATTTCTCTTTCCTATTAAACACTACTAAAAAAAACAGGTTTAGCTTCACAAAATTTGCTACACAATTTTTTTTGTCGCAATTGCTACGCATTACAACAAATTTGCGATGCATAAAACATCCTTAAACTTGCTATGAACTTTGCGACAAAATACGACAACCCAAAACACTTATTTTTTCCTACCAACTTCCGTCGCCAAGGTGTAGTAAAACTCATTTTTCTTAACTTTTATCAATATAAACATTAATTAAAATAAAAAGTCTGTTTTCATGATAAGTTATTTATACTTTGTACGCATTTGCTACGGACTATGTAATTAAAACAGAAAAATAAGAAATTTATTTAAAACTTTGTGACGCATTTGCTACGCACCGTTTAATTAAATAGAGAAAATAATATATGCATCGCAAATGTGTTGCAAACCGTAAATAATTATTAAATAATAATCTATGCAAATATGATAAATAAAAAAAAGTATGTATTTATAATAAATTCTTTACTTAATGACGCATCTGCTACGCACAGTTTAATTACAACAAAAAATAGATGCGTCGCAAATGCATTGCAAAATTTAAAATAAAAATATTAACCATTTATACTCTCTGTTACGTATTTGCTAGAAAAAGGTTTATCCAAGTCGATAATATTATAACTAGCTAGCACCCGTAAATTTCATAGTAATAATCTAAATCCACATTACTTCTAATAACAACACCATATAGATTCTCCTGAATTATTATGAATGATTAGAAATGTGACGGTATACTCGTCTTGTTTGTATGGTAATTAACGAGGAATGTGTGCAATATACACGGGTCGATGGTTACGTTGGGATTCTTATAGCTAATGCTTAATAAAGTATGTGACCGGCTAAAAATGAACTAAGGTGTCTCTATGCATTACGATACATTCACCTACTCATTTGATTCTTGAAGGAGTTTGATAAGCTTTAACCTACGGTTATTGTAAACAGAGAGAAACAACTATTCAATGAAACACAAATATCATAACTCGTTATGTATGCATAGCCACTGTTGTACTGCTACCATGAGCTCATTATCAATAAATGGCATTTTATGTAACATTTGCCTTATTTTGAAAATCCAAACCCAAACCCGTTTAAGTCAATCTTATAAATCAAATTTATTATTTAGTCATTTTATTTTTTTTGAGCCAAATACAATAAATTTGGCGTTTTTTTAATTAATATAATTTTATAATTTATAAAATAAAATTTTATACATTTTAATATTTATTAATATTTATGAGATTTTATTTTTTTCAATTAAAATAAGTATTTAATTAAAATTATTTTACAAGATTTGTAAACTTTATAAATTGTTTTTTTATAAATATATAATTTGTTTAATTATTAAAAGTTTGTGGATAAAGTATAGGGTTTTAAATGTAAATTTTGAAACTTTATTTTAAAAGTTTAAACATAAAATGATAACTAAGATAACGATAGGGACTAGAATGTAAATTTTTTAAAACCTTACCACCCCTTCGCGTCGCCCCTGTTTCTCTAGCCGAGTATCTGGCGAAGTCAACAGCCAGATTTTAACCATTAAACCCAATTAAATCATCCCATAAGACTCGATCGTGTGTTTCGAACCTAAACCCCAATTTAATTCGAAAAATCAAAATTGTTTGACTATAACCAATCGAAACCAATTATCCTTGTTCAATTTGAAAGCATACCTTTCGAAACAGATCGAAATTCAAATATATGAATGAAAATGTATTTTAGGTCATTACATATCCAAACGCATCAATCAAAGAAATTAAAAATGCATAACTATTCTTAATTGAGCCGAAACCCCCATATTCAAATTCTTGAACTTGTGTGTATTGCAAAAGTAATGATCGCACCTATATAACAGAAGGGAAATACTAAAACCGATCCCTTTAATATTTTCTAATCATCCATTTGCACAAACAACACACGCACACATTGAAATCATCATCGTTTTCACATCGACCTGCAACCTCGTGTTCATCATGTTCTTGGCATGAGTAACCAAAATCGATAAAAAGGATTTTGTTCATCGTATCACTTCTATTTTTATTTTATTTTTAAATTTTATCTTCAATCGTCATATATTTATAATATAAGCTTTTAAAACATTTGATTTATAATGATTTATATTTTCTATAATTATTCATTCATTAATTAAAAAATGAAATGCGTGGATGTATTTAGTTTGAATCTAACTTTTAAATAATAATAATAATATAATAATAATAATAATAATAATAATAATAATAATTACTTATTATTATTATTATTATTATTTATTATTTAATTATTATTATTAGTATATTATTACTATTTATTATTATATTATTATATTATTATTATTATTATATTATTATTTAAATAGTAGCAATAAAATTTAAAATTCATTCTCCTTCCTTCTAAATTTTTTCCCTCCTTGGTGAAATTATTTTCCCTCCCAATCTCAAAAACTCGACTTTGTCCTTCACATTGGCTCCATTTTCTTCAAATCTTGAATCACATGTTATGTTTTCATAAGTCATGGGTTTTCTTTCATTTGTGACTGATTATCAAAACCTCTTCAGATTATTCGATCCCCCAAATTAGATCGACCGGCTATGACCCGACGGAACCACAAAAGCATTCAGTCAAGGGTTGCTTCACGTGGTGCCCAATTCAATTATTCGGGTTTGAATCCCTATTGTAGGTTTGTCGTTATCACTAACATTCAATGATGCTACTGCAGATGGAGCGCTCTAGTCGTGTAGCCTCGTTTCTTCAAGATGAACAATGTCTCCTATACATATACTATAATTTGTATGTCGATCTAACATAATTCACCTTTGTTTTTGAATTGTATCATTCATTCTATTCCAAATTTCAGTCGAGTTTGTTTAATATGTTTCTTGATCTGGTATGTGAGCTTGATAATGTTCAAGCCATGTTCTATGCTCTCACATCGGTCAGATTGAAACGCCATAAGGTACATTTTGTTTTTAAAAACTTGTAATAAGAAGTCTAGTTGATACCTAGTGTTTTATTAGCTGCAAATCTTATCGATAAATCCGTGGTTCTTATTAAAAGTGTTTATGGTATTATGATGATACCCTCAAGATTACAAGACCATGAATATATAGAGATATGGCCTAACTACCTAACCCGATATATACGGAAAAAGAGATCAATGATAATCTACTAAATAAATACAAATATACTATGTAATATATCTCTAATACGTCCCCGCAGTTGGAGCGTTCGGAGGACCAACGCTTAAATGGACTTGAATGACTGAATAGCGAATGGGCAACCCCTTCGTGAAAATATCCGCATACGTAAGGAGCGGGGAACATGAAGGACTTCGAAACATGGCTTAAGCGAACTTTTTCTCTGACAAATGAATATCGATCTCGATGTGTTAGTCCGTTGATGTTGCACTGGGTTACTTGCAAGGTAGACAGCTGAGATATTATCACAGTCGACTATGTGGATGTGGAATAGAAATATGTATTCTAACAACAAATTGCGAACCACGCAGATTCAGCAACGACATTTGCTACGGCGCGGTACTCTTGCTTCGGCACTGGATCGAGATATTGTCGTTGGGTTAGACGACCACGAGCCAAGTTATTCTCGAGGTACACACAGTAACTAGATGTGGACGCCTAGAGTCAGGGCAGCCTCCCCAATCTGCGTCCGAGTAGAAGTCATGGAAGTAACCGATGACGGAATAAGTAAGACGCAAGCCCTGATCCAGTGTGCCTCGAAGTATCGGAGTATGCGATGAAGGAGGCAAGATGAGGTTTACGCGGGGCATGCATAAATAAGCACACTTGTTAGACGGCGTATGCAATGTCCGGACGCGCGTAAACGTTAGGTACTGGAGAGCTCCTGCCAGGCTCCGATAGAGGGTGCCATCTTCCAATAATGGGCCATCGTCAGCTGCAAGCTTTGAAACCTGTGTCAACAGGTGTGGCAGCACTCGTTGCAGGAGGACTTGTGGCACGCTTTAGGATATCCAAGGCATACTGGCTTTGGGAAAGAAACATTCCGTGGCCTGTCGCAAGTTACATGAATTCCAAGGAAGTGGTGTAGAGGGGCCTAAGTCCTTCATTGCGAATACCTGAGAAAGGAGATTAATGATGGTGCGCAAGAGGACTCCGATGAAGCGTGAGCACAATATCATCACATACAATAAAAAATAAGCCATGTGTACCCCATGCCTGTACACAATAAAAGAGTTGTCACATGCCCTCCCTTTGAATCCTTTTGAAGAATAAATTGAGAAAACCGATCGAACCAAGCCCTCGACGTGTTTGAGGCCATAAAGAGATCGTTTGATCTGCAAACAAAGTTGGGTTTGGTAGGATTACAAACCGGCGGTTGATGCCATAAACACTGTCTCGTTAAGATTGCCATGCAAGAAGGCGTTCTTAACATCAAGTTGATGAATCGGCCATGGACCGAGATAGGCCAATGGAGAGAACAGTACGGATCGTGGCGGTTTAACAACCGGGTAAACGTCTCGTCACAGTCGATGCCAATGTCTAAAGATCTACCATTAGCAATAAAGGGCTTTATATCTCTCTAGGGAGCCATCCGGTTTGAATTGTGTCGAAATAACCACATAAAACGAATCACTGGATGCGAATCCGGATAAGGAACCAATTCCCATGTCTTAGTTTCTTTTAAAGCATTATACTCGTCTATCATGGCCACTTCAATTTGGATCAGATAAGGCTTTATGGTAGGTAGTGGGGATAGGGAGATGGGCTGTGTATTAGTGGAGGTGTGTAGGTTTGGATTTAGTGTGGGTTTGGAAATCCCAGATTTAACGGGTGGTCATGGATGGGAATTGTTTGTTGGAACGGTGGTGGAGAAGGCGGGATGGGTAGTTCGGATATAGCATCAGGTGAGTGGGTTCTGCTGGGTTGGTGGTGGTGGTTGGGTGGAAGGTGTAGGAGAGGTTGATGTATCGTGTGAGAAATGGAAGGAGGTGAGGGCGGTGCATGCGAGTTGGTGATATCGGTAGGAGGAATGGGGTTAGGGTAGATGGGGGAAATGCACACATGTGATGATTGGGAAGGGGTCATCATCAAGGAATCGGTAATGGGTGTGGTCCATGGGGTGTTTAAAACGGGAAAGATTGTTCATCGAAGATCACGTGACGAGATATGTGAATCGGCCGGTGGTAGGATCTAGGCACCGGTACCCCGAAAGTCCGTAGGGTAACCTAGAAAGATGCAGCAGGTGGATCGGGGCTCGAGTTTATGGGTGTTGGTGGTGGATAAGTTAGGGAGGCACGCAACCGAAACACCCGAAGGTGATCGTAAGTAGGGTGACGGTTGTAAAGCGCATAGGTGGGAGTGAGGAAGTGGAGTCGTTTTTGGGTAAATATATTATGCAAGTAGGTGGACAGCATGGAGAGCCTCAACCCAAAGGATGAGGGTAGATTTGCATGCATGAGAAGGGGACGGATGATATCATTGAGGCGATGTATCATCCGTCGGCACGACCATTTGAGGTGACGTTTGAGGACATGAGAACGGAAAACAAGGCCATGGGTAGAGGCGAAGGATCGAAAAGCATTGTTGTCAAATTCGCCACCAAATCACATTGGAAGGTTTAATATTGCGATTGAATTGGTTGTACCCATTTATAGAATTTTGAAAATTGGTGAACACCTCCGATTTGAATTTCAACGGGTAGACCATAAATGTGTAAAATTATCAATGAGAACCATAAATATTTATAACCCGATTTACTCGTGACGGGGGGACGTCCATAAATCACAATGAACTATATCAAACGAGGCAGCATAGTAATTGAATTGGAATCATAAAAAGGTAGTTTTGCTATTGGAAATTTGACAAGAATGACAAAATATGAAATTATCCTTATTACAAGAAATAAAAGAAAGACTGGAACGAAATTCATATATGTTGTCCCGGGTGTCGAGACGATTGTGCAATTGTTGGTGCTATGAGTGAGCAAGCATGTAGCGGATGTTGTTGAAGGGTGGTGAAGGGGTAGAGATCTCCCGTGCTGTCATGGCGTGAAAGAGTCTTGCCAGTTGTAAGATCTTCAAAGTAAAACCATAGGTTCAAATTCAACAGATACATGTTTTCACGAAGTGAATTTACGAACAGAAATAAGGTCTTTATAACGTTGTGTGCGATAAGGATATTTTGTAGGTGGAGCGTTTTGTTGGGGTTTGTGAGGGTTTGGAATTACCCGAACCAAAAATTGGAAGAGATTGGCCATTACCGACTAGTATGTGATGTTTAAAAAAACTAGTAGATGGAAATTGAACCTTACTTGATTGCAGTGAGATGAGAAGATGCCCCTGAGTCCATATACTAATTCGTGTTTGGGGTGTTAATTGCATGGTTTGAAGAGCATTCCCAACTCGGTTGGGCACAATGTGTTCGATCCATTTGAAGACCCACTAAGCATTGCTACAGTGGGTGCGTTTTGGTGGTTGGGCCGCAAAGTTCGCCTGTGGGCCTGGGTTATTGCGAGTGGATTCATGCCCCAAGGAGATGCCCAGCTTGGTTGGGACCGAATGTGGGTAAGGTGGAGGCCCATTCCAGCTATGCGAGGGGGCCAGTCCAGAATTGATTGGAGCCCGCATTAGAATGAGGCTGCCACCCGGGGTAATTGGGACCATTATTCCATCCGGAGCTGTTCGAGTTGGGTCCTCGTCCTCGACCATAGAACCCACGGCTTCCGCCCCTGGATCGAACGCCCTCGACCGCGATGATATGTGACGGGTATGGTATTGTTATTGTGGGGATAGGGTTGTTATGAGAGCCATGAGAGGTTGGGTTTGTAGCGGTCGATGGGTTGTTTGGGGATGGGGCGGCGAGGACCTTTTGCGTTGGGTGTGCCTGTGACATCGCCTGTAATTTGCTGTTCCAAGTGAATCTGGTGCGGGCTTCTCCCATTGAAGGGCTGATTGATTAATCAATGCGGCGACGACGTTGTACTCGCGTGGAAGGCACGAAACATCTGAAGAACAAGACGTGATTCGGACAGGTTGTGCTCTATGTCGGTCAACTGATCAGCAATTTCCTTCAGTTGGACACATACTCTTCAAAAGATGAACAAGCCGAAAGCGTGAGATGGAGAATTGTGCGTCAAGATTTGCTGCTCTTGCTCTTTATATTCAAAAAAATATCTCGAATCTTGTTCCAGGCTTGTTGTGCAGTAGCGTCGTCTTCTAAGATACGAGCAAGGAGCGAGTTGGAGATGCGTACGTAAATCCATTGAAGGACGATGGCACGACCTCCACCCATGGTGGTATCGGCATCGGTTCGTTTGGTGGTGGCGCCATATATATGTCTCGACACTTTGTACCCTTTTGCATGAAGTTTAAACAGTTCGTCCATGACGCGTACGTCACTTTTTTCACCATTTAGGGTTCGGATTTGTTGTGTATTGTTACGGAGTAAACTGGATGTAGGTGACTTTTATTTTTCAGCGAAGCTGAATGGGTTAGAGGAGCTGCTGTTTCTGTTGCCTTCTCTGCGACTTCTGCCATGATGAACGCGAAGCTAGAAAGAACAGAAAGTCGGGGATCGAATTATATTCAGCCGAAGCTTGTTTTAATGAAGGTTTCGGGTTAGGTATATGGCTCTGATACCATAAAAGGGTTTATGGTATTAGATGATACCCTCAAGATTACAAGACCATGAATATATAGAGATATGGCCTAACTACCTAACGATAATATGGAAAACGAGATCAATGATAATCTACTAAAAAATACAAATATACTATGTAATAAATCCTCTAATACTTATGTGGAGTTTGTGCTAATTGATAGGTCTTGTTGATGAATTAGGATTGACGTTTTAAATTAAGTGAGCAAGGAATCATTTTGATTGTTTTTATACCGTTGTATTCAGCAGAGGTATCTAGACATGAGGTATACAAGCTTTGATGTTGTATTTGTTATCCAAGGATAAATAACTCTTGTTGATTACATGAGAAATTATTGGTCTTTGCTTGCGTTTGCAGTTCAAACGGAGTAAAGAATACAAGGATGGCCATCCTTAAACTACTTGCAGGTTTCTCATAAATGTGTTTAAACATAAACTTATGCAAAGAACGAATATTTGGAGAAGAACTATCAAAAGAAGAATGAAGTTAGACACTAGTAGAGATATGGCCTAACTACCTAACCCGATATATATGGAAAACGAGATCAATGATAATCTACTAAATAAATACAAATATACTATGTAATAAATCCTCTAATACTTATGTGGAGGTTTGTGCTAATTGATAGGTCTTGTTGATGAATTAGGATTGACGTTTTTAAATTAAGTGAGCAAGGAATCATTTTGATTGTTTTTTATACTGGTTGTATTCAAGCAGAGGTTATCTAGAACATGAGGTATACAAGCTTTGATGTTGTATTTGTTATCCAAGGATAAATAAATCTTGTTGATTACATGAGAACTTATTGGTCTTTGCTTGCGTTTGCAGTTCAACGGAGTACAAGAATACAAGGATGGCCATCCTTAAACTACTTTGCAGGTTTCTCATACATGTTGTTTAAACATAAACTTATGCAAAGAACGAAATATTTGGAGAAACTATCAAAAGAAGAATGAAGTTAGACACTAGTAATTTGGGCTATTATCAAACCTTGATAAACAATACCATCTTAGTATATAGTTATTTTTATTTATGTTGTTGAGATTTTTGGATTGCTCATTTATAATCTCATTGGCATGTTATTTAACTTAATATAGATATAGGCCTAAGGTGATAACTTTTGTGAAATCCTGCAGGACAAAGTGGATCTTTGTTTTATTTTTGAAGTATCATATACTGAGCTAATAAAAAGTGTAGGTAAATACGAAGAAACTTGATTTCTGAGACATTACACATTGATGGATGCAAGTATGGATCTAAGTGTTCTAAATGTGATTATGATTTAGTCTTATATAATGCTAAATTATATTTGCTTTACTTTGTTATTTGTTTGGTTACACCTTTCATTTTGTTTGATTAGTAGATGTTGAAGAACAATTCTTTGTTAAAGAGTTATTATTTACTCTTATAGTTAATTTGCTTTAGAATGTTGTAGTTAATTTGCTTTCCTTTATACGTAGTACGATTGATTAATGATGACGTCATTAAATATAATGTTCATTAGTAGTATTTTGTATATAGTCTTTTCTTGGATTTATGTGTGAGACTGTAATATAAGTGCATTTGTATGATTTTAACTTTAAAGGGATCATATACGATTTTTATAGGACCTTTGATTAAAAATCACATTGTACAATATGATCTATCTATCTTGCATAGACCTGTGAATATTAATGTGTGTAGAATATATTTTGGTTAGATAGCAAGTTTAGATGATCTTAAGATTCTGCAACCTTAACCATCCTTTTAGTGTCATTTGAGTATTTTTTTTATATCTTCAATTATAAAAGTTTTTAACATTTAGAAGCTTAAAAATGGTAATGGTAATTCTTAGTCAAATAGATATAGATAAATGTTGTAGTTGTTTTCTAATTTATAGTTCTTTACATACTATTATATATATTTGTTTGTATCATTAATTTATTTGCTAATCATTATATATGTATTTATTGTTTTTAGATCTTAGCTTTCCAAAATAAAATTCAAGATTTTGAGACTTGACTTGAAGCTTGTTTAAGCTCAACATGAAGTTGATAGATAAGCATTGGATGATACACCTCAAGTTCAACATCAAGCTGGCCGGACTACTAGGGAGGGCCATATGAAAGCGGAACTATTTTAGACACCAACGTATCTAGTAGTAATTGTTGCGTATTATTTTAGATACTCATTTTAGACATGTAATTTACATTTAAAACTTTGGTTGTAATGTATTTTTTTTTAAATTCAGGTTATTGTATTTATGGTTTAGTTTGATTTGTTATTGTTGTTTTCAAATAGATTTTTAGATTATTTTAGTAGGAAAGTATGTTTTTAGATAAAATAAAAATAAAAATAAATGTGTCACAAATGCGTCACAAATTATATAAACATGATGTGTTGCAAATTCGTTGCAAAATAAAATTTAATAGAAATACTAAGCGTCGCAAATTAAAATTTGATATATTAATATTGAGCGTCGCAAATGTGTTACAAAATTGAAATCTGATTGAAATGTTGAGCGTCGCAAATGCGTAGCAAACTAAATAAATAATTAAAATAAAATTAACTTTAATAATTAATAGTTTGTGTCGCAAATGTGTAGGAAAATTTCTACGCTAGTTTTGTGTCACAAATGTGTTGCAAATTGTGTAGCAAATGCGTTGCAATATAATTTGCGACGAGGGTTTATGCTACACATTATATGAGTAGCAATAGTGTCGTAAATGCCTGTTTGCTACCCATTTGCGACACATATGCACGTAGCAAATTACTCAGTTTTCTAGTAGTGAAATAATTACATTAAATACTAATGTTGTTAATTAATATTTTTAAGATTAAAAATAGTTTTTTAATAAATTAAGCGAGAGATGCTTTTATAAGTAATCAAAATCTTTTAAATGGTTTGTCTTGGAACAAATTGTTTAATTTTTTCTGAAAAAATAAAATAAAATATGTTTAAAAATAAAACTTTAAAAAAATAATATTATTTTTTTATTAATTATATCCTTACTTATATGTAATTTTAATTGAATCTTATTTTAAAATATCATTTATAATTAATAAATATTTATAACTAATTATTTAATATTTTATTTATTCAACTCGTGTAATACACAGAATATTAATCTAGTCGCATATAAAAGACGGATAAAAACAAAATTTGTAATGAACATTGAAAACACAAACTATACAGTGACAAGAATTATCATTATACGTCTATAAAATATTTTATGATTTTCATAGCATAAAACTAAAATCAAATATAGTGTTTGACAATATTTGAGTGTTTAGGATTTGTAACATATATTAGAACAACTGAAATCGAAGGAATTATGAAGTTTTTTGAATAACAATTAACTAATTTACTTTTTTAAGTACCTTGTAGTCGTTAACTTTAGGCAACTTAGTATCAACCATTCAGACTTCAAACATAATATAAAAAAGAGTCAATTGTCGTTTTCCTCCCTATGGTTTGGTTATGTTTGCCGTTTTCATCCAAAAGATTTTTTCTTGCATTTGACTCCCTAAGGTTTCAAAAAAATTATCATTTTCATCCAAAAATGATAGCTTTATTATTTTAAAATATTAAATATTCATCGTTAAATAAGTATTTATGTTAATTTTCATATAAAAACGAAATTCTAATCTATGTTTACGTGTTGTTGATAAAATTTCTTTCACGAATTTCATGTTTTTGGATGATAATGGCAACTTTTTTTAAACCTTGGGGAGCCAAATAATAAAAAATATATTTTTGGATGGAAACGACAAATATGCCCAAACCATAGGGATGAAAACGGCAATTTACTCTATAAAAATAATATAATGTATACTCTAAATTTTAGAATTTTACAAATTGTCTCTACTTATGTAAGTAGGAGAACACATAGCAAAATCAGAGGGTTTTCTAAACTTGTGTTGAATAATTGAAGAGCAATAATCATTATCAGCTACATATTTATTCATTATCATCAATTAACCAAAACATCATACTTTTTATAATAATTGCATAGATCTTTGAATAAAAATGATTTAGAAGGTCAGGTGACTTTCAACCCATCTCTTTTAGCTAAATTTCTTTCTTAACCCGTTAAGATAAAACAATCTGATTTGAACGGCTCATAGGTAAATGGGTCTAAAGTTTCACCTCCGATTCAAACTAAAGAGATCACAAATATATGAGTATGTAAGTATGTCTACTTTACCCATCGTTCATAAAGTCTCAGAATTTGTGTAAACTTGCACCTGCAGTGTGTTATATTATTTAACACAACACTAAAAACTGGCATTTGCACATAACAATGTTATGATAAGAACACAACACTCAAACATATCTAAATGTGTTGGATGGTAAAAAAAACCAATCATAATAAAAATAAATCAGCATCAATCAAGTTGTAAATTAGAATAACAACTCTTGTTGAGGTAGCTTGGTTAGAATATGCTTGACAACTAACTGGAATGGTTTTTAAAAGGTAAAGTGTTGGTTCAGGCCCGTAACACACACACCAATAAAAATTATTAACCGTTTACACTCATGCAACGTGGGAATTCAAACTCACTAACTACATCCTACACATGAGGAAATTTAATTACCCCATGACTTATTATTTGACTCCTCCTAACCTTGAACATAAATACCACATGTGACTAAATAAAACTCTTGCTGACTTTGACCCGTTTGACCCGAATATGAAGCTCCAAGTTTATGACCCGTGACTCGTCCAGATAAACCCAACATAAACATCATAACGTCGAGTAGGCTTTGGACAAAACACAATTAGAAGATAAATAGATAACTTCACTCATGCTTCCAAAATACTGACAAAATAAAAATTAAAAAATTAACAATATTATAGCTACTGCAAAATCTAGTAATTCAAGTTCAATGATAAAAGCAGCTCACGTGTTTTCCGTAATGACCTTTGGGCTTTTTTTTTGCAGGCATGTTGGTTAAACAAAGACCACGATCCTCTTGAAGAAGCTATATGCAAACATGGCTAAATTTAACATACAACTTGAAAAACAATCACTATGATTTTCTTAAGTCACAAGGTATTAAATTGTTATACTTTACCTTATAAAACTTATGATTTAACATATAATTACTTACCTTAAAACCTTGTGGATCCCTGGACTAACCTCATCCGAACCAAAGTTGCCTTAAGCAAACTGCAAGACTTTGTTTTCGACCCTAGAAAGAACTAAATAGTTAAAAATCACATTCGACAATTAATGACTTGACCCAAAACACTTAGACTAACATGGTCCAAAAATAATCATGTTTTAAGTTGATATTTCCAAATTTCCGAATATGTAATAAAATAAAATTAATTGTAAGTGATACAATTGAAGTTTGATTTGTAGATTGAAATTAACGTAAGTGCATTACATGGGTTTAAAATATGAATGAAGGACTATTAATCATCATCATCGACATAATCATCATCATCATGTATCAAAAGCAAAAGCACATGAATATAGAGAGTTTTAGCGAATGAAATATCAATTAGATTACTAAATGAGACCCACAATGAAAAACTTTTAAATTTCTTCAGTACTTCTAGTCATTTTCACATGGGTTTGATAAAGATTCTAAAATCACAATTTCTCAACTGAAAAGATCAAAGAGCACTCCATAACCCATATTAGATTCAATTATTTCAAGCTTTACACAAAATTAAATAATAATCATTCCATGTTATTAACATCGTCTGTTTGGTATGAGGTAATGGAATAGACGAAGGAATGGAATGAATGAGGGAATGAAATGGATGAGAGAATGAAATAAATTATTACATTCCATGATCCTGTTTGGTTACACTAATGAATTAATCATTAATTTGTGTTGTTTGTTAGGTATGAAAAAACGAAGAAATGAAATATAAAAGTAGTTATGGTGGTGATGGCGGGTGGTGGTGATGGCGGGTGGTGGTGGCGGCCTACGGTGGTTTCCGGCGGCGGTGGTTGCCGGCGATGGTGGTGGCCGGTTGTGGTTTCCGGCGGGGGTGGTGGCCGGCGATGGTGGTGGCCGGTGGTGGTTTTCGGCGGCGGTGGTGGCTGGCGATGGTGGTGGCCGGTGGTGGTTTCCAGCAGCGGTGGTGGCCAGCGGTGGTGGTGGTTTCTGGCGGCGGCGGTGGCCGGCGATGGTGGTGGCTGGTGGTGGTTTCAGGCGGCTGTGGTGGCCGATGTTGGTTTCCGACGGTGGCGGTGGCCAGCCGGTGGTGGTGGTTTCCTACGACGGTGTTGACCGGCGATGGTGGTGGCCGATGGTTGGCGTTGGGGGCGGTGGTGGTTGATGGTGGTGGGTGAGTGGATGGCGTTGGTGACTAATGATTAAAGAAGGGATGGAATGAAAAAAAAGAAGCGGGGATGGGTGGAATGAATTTGAGGGAATGGAATCAACTATGTAATGGTTCATTCCATTACCTTCACCAACCAAACATATCTTTATTCATTTACCGTTAATGGTTCATTCCATTCCGTCCCTCATTCCTGCGTACCAAACGCTACCCTAATGTTGTTCAACGGTAAATTAACAACTGGAAGTTAATAGTAGCATCCAAGTTAGCAATATATGTTAATTTAGAATTTGAGGAAAGCTTTAAAAGATTAAACTAAATTTTAGAGGAAGATTATAGCAGGATTAAACATGCATATTGAAAATATGAAAGACCTTGATTTTTTTATTACATTACTATGCATTTTTGCCACTATAGGAGCAAACCAAGAGTAACAAATGGTTAGCAAATCTCATCACAAGCAGATCTTATCACAATCAATGTTTGGATGTAGCAGCAACAAATACTTATTAGCAAAACCATATGCATCCATTTGAAAAAAAATACCCTTTTTCCCATTAGAAACTTCTAACCAATCAGAAATATTAGATGAAACTTCAAATATTGATAACCAAATGATCAACATAAACCATCATCATAGATAAATGCAACATCCATTAATCTATCCGGGGTTTTACAAAATCTATCTATTATAATAGAATAATGTTTTAAGGCGTCACGTGTCGAAATATTATGCTCAATCATATTGATTTTCCCGCCTCTCTCTCATAATAAATGATAATAATAAATAGTAATTATATTATTTAAAATATTTCCAAATTAAAAATTATAAACTAGATTTTTATATAAAAAATAAACAACCTTTAAAAAAATATAAGATACATAAATTTTCTTAAACAAAAAACTTTTCTAGAAATTCTAACTTTTTTAGAATCATTTTTTTATTTTAAAGGTGATTAAAAAATAAAATTATATTTGAAAAACAAAATGTAAAAAAACAATCTCATAAAACGAGAGTTTAAGATTATATTATTGTTGTTTTACTTGAAGTAATTATTTATAAATAACTTAATCATATTTTGCCAGAAAATATCATTTTATAATTTTTATTATAAACTATTAAATATTTAATTAATTAAATCCGTGTATTACACGGGATATAAACTAGTTCATAATATTTTAAAGTGAAGTAGAGACGGCAAGAAAAAGTTTACAATCATATACATAAATTATAGATGGAAATGGACCGAATGAAAATTTTATACTTACAGTTTTCCTCGACCAAGAGCCTGTACGGCTGTACATGGCAATGAACGAAACACGCTTGACGTCTAGGTTAGAAAATGAGACAATGAAGAATATAAAAATTACCTTTTCAGATCGATTACGAGATCAAACAAACGTCGATCGAAACAAAATACCTGTAAAATAATACAAATCAAATATCAAAAACAGAAACGCTAAACATAGAAGCTTAAAAGCAAACAATTCGTATATAGATAATCGTTGTCTAAAGTATTGAAAGAAAAGGTTTAGCTTATAATAAAAAGGAGATGATGAACCAAAAACAATTGATATATGCGTAGCGGAAGGAGACGACGATGAATAAAACACTTCCTTCTCATATCAATGAGCACAGGACAAAACGGTGAAACATCAACCATCACAAACCGAACAAAGAAGATCGATCATCATACTGGCAAAACAGAAGCAAATAATCATCGAAAAGAAACGGGATTTAAGGAGATACAGGAAGGCATTATCGATTCACATTGATTAGGATGAAGGTTGAGATGCTATTGCGGGAGGAGATTCATGTCTTGAGTATCGGCAGGTAAAGAAAAGGGATTTAGGGTTTGTCATTTTAGTTTAGGGTGTTGTTAGTGAACGGGTCGGTTATGCGGATAGTTAGTAGGATCCGCATGTCCTAAATTGAGAGATTAGAATGAGCGGGAAAACAATTTATTTAGGACACAAGAATTTGCCATGTGGCAACAATGGCCTTAGAAACATGTCATGTGTCACTCCAATTACCATTTTATTAGAGTAGGTGGATGGACGAGAAAACAATTGGGGGAATCATTGTAGGAACGTCATGTGTCTCACATTGTAAATGATTATTAGTATAGATGTGTTTAGAAAGAGTATATTTTTTAATAAAAAGAAATATGTTTTTTATTTATTAAAAAATTATTTATAATTGAAAAGATATGAATTATATTATTAATATTTAATATCATTATTAAATTGTTGACATGCTATGTTAGTGACATGTAACGTAATAAGTATGAGAAGATCAATGAGACGTGGTAAAAATTATTTTATTTTATTAGAAAAAAAAATTAACAACAACAAGCTTTTGATTAAAACCAACTCTAACATTTCATAATATTAACATTTGGCACCCCTCAACTTAATCTAATTGAGAAAGAGTAAATAACAATTATTTAGGCTTTTTGTGTTAAATTATAAACAAATCCATTTATAAAAAGTATCATAGTTTATGAAATATTTTTATGTGAATTGTATTATAACATGTTAGGTTCCGCAGCGTAGCGCGGGTAAAATTACTAGTTCCTATATCTATTACATGGGTTTTCTTCTGACCAAATTTATATAATTTATAAACCCAATAACCGTCAAAGGAGTAGCTTGTAGGTAGCAAGAAGTTACTATTATTCAACGCCATTAGTTGCAACCTACACTAATTAGTCATTGTCCCGAGTTGTTAGTGGTAACCATGACCAATATCTATCTATCTATCTTTTTTCTTCTTTTTGATGCTACATGGGACCAAAATATTTGGAAACCACAAAAGTGTCTTTTAGCATGGAAATTTGATTAGCTTCGTTAAGATGAAAAATCATATGAAAGCAATGAACATTTTATGTCATTTAGCATGAAAGATCAACAAGTTTAGTTGTGAATGTTAAAGTTTAATTATAAGTGTTGGTGACATAATAATTAAGGTAACCGACTCTTCCAAAATTATAAATTTTTTTCGTATTTATAGGTAAACACTAATTAGTGTTTTTAACAAGTTCTATAACAAGTTCAATGAAATTAATAGAATGTTATTTTATTTTCCTATTGGAAGAGACTACAAATTAGTGTTTTTAACAGGGTGTATGATTACGAAGCTTGAACGAACCAAAAAATTGAACTTTTTACATAGGTCATGCAATCCTCATGGTTTCCATAAAAAGTTTCTATCACTCATAAAATTGTTTATCTATACTATATTATAATGCACGAAGGAGGGTTTCGCCATAATTTAAGAGATTTGAATATTTTAAGTACAAGGTACAACTTAAAATCAATTATTTTTAAGGACAAAATTATCATTTTAACCATGCTAAAAATATGGATATTCAAATCTATTTACACATTGATCCCTTATTTGTTAATAATTTACTATTTGTGTGGTTCTTAGATGTTTTCACTTAAAATATGAAAATGGTTGTTTTGATTTTAAGAAACAGTTACAATCAGTTTAAAAAAATCCAGCTTACAAATACGCACTAAATATAGTCCAGTTTATAAATAACTGACCAAATCTCTTGAAATTATGAGTTTTACAACTCTTAATACCTGACTACATATCATGTTTGATTTTAACCCGTCGCATCGCACGGGCACGCTACTAGTTATATATAACAACAAGAAACACTCATGATACTATCATAGATGACCATCGACTCATTGAAAGATTATATATAATTTTCCTAGATATCATGTGAGATATTGATGTATAAAGATGTTTGAGTATACTTGAGGGCATAGGAAGTTTCTCAAGGTGTTCAAGCTCTTCTTAGCTAGTTTAAGCTAAGGTATAACCTTAGTTTTATAGTATAATGAGAAAAATCCAAATCATTTAAGTTACTTAAAACAGAAAATAATTGTATTAAATAGAAATTAAACCAATATAAAGACCATTGAACACTTCTTGATTTTCTTAACTAAACTTACTACATCCATCAGCAGCAAACGAGCAGGTTATATAAGGAAACAAAAACACCCATGTTGTTGCCAAGGAATTATAACAATTGTAGTGAATGATTGAAAAGCATAATTTCATTAACAATTACTATGGCTTAAGTAGGCCAAAATACACAATCAATAATTAACTACCAGGAGGGTCTTATGGCAGAAAATACGGTGGTAAATACCAACCACAATCCTATCTAAAAGTACACGTACATAAGATAAGAAGGAAACTACTAAATACGTTGATGATTATTTTACAATAATATTTTCGTTAATATGCCCCCACAAGATGGAGGAGCCATCAGATACTCTAATCTTGGATCGTAGACGGTGAAACGGGGCGGTGCCTAGAGGTTTTGTAAGAACATCCACTAGTTGGTCTTCAGAGTGGATGTGTTAAACACATAAGGAACCATTTGCAATTTTTTTGCGAACAAAATGATAGTCAAACACTACATGTTTCATATGCGAGTGGTAGACTGATTGGCACACAAACAGATAGCACTTGCATTATCACAAAAAAGTTTACGTGATTTTGACATAAAGAGACCAAGTTCAAAAGTAAGTTTTGAACCCACGAAAGTTTAGTTGCACCATTTGCTGATGCCTTGTACTCGGCTTTGGTGGAGGAACGAGAGATTGATTTTCAACATGAGGAGTGCCACGAGAGGATGTTTGACCCAAGATAGATGATGTAGGCAGTCGTGCATTGGCCTCCATCCGCAATACCACCCCAATTAGAATCAGTGAACGCTTGAAGATCAATTCAAGTGCCATGGTTGAGAAACAATCCATAATGTATTGTACCCTTGAAATAGTAAATGACATGTTTTAGTGCTTGCCAATGAATATTTGTGTTATAAGAATATTTGGTTAGGGAAAAGTCTAACTAAAATGCCTAGTAAGCCAAAACCTAAACTTAACGGACACTTAACAGGACTAACGGATAATATAACAAAAAGATCAAAAATACATAAATTATAGAAACCAAATTCTAGTAGTCTTATAATGTTAAGAAATACCTAGAAATTAATTTTTACAATTTTTAGAATTTATTTTCTTAGTAAAAAAATATAAAATTATTCATGTTAAAATAGTAAAAACTAATAAGAACGAGCTTTAAAGCCAATACCATAACAAGTACAGAACCTAAAAATGTTTGTAAGTATATAAAAGTAACCTATGACTAAAGTAAGACAAAAGTCAACCCAAAACCCAGAAACCCGTTAAAAACCAAACCTCGAGCGTTAAAACCTTAATACCGACAAGAAAAAACTTAAGACCTGAAAATTTCAGTACCTAAAAGCTTAATAATTATATAAATAAGTTAAAAACTAAGTATTAAAATTTATAGAGTTATCTTGTGATTTATACAAAATTTACTATTATTATAAAATAGTTATAGTACTATTAAAACAAAAAATGATAATAATGTATATAAATCTCCAAAATAAAGAATTTTACTTTTTCCAGTAAAATATGACTCAAAAAATAAGATCACAAAATAAAATTTAATAAAACCAATGGATTTAGAAATACACTACCTAACACGTCCGAAACGTGGTCCAATAACGCTTTTAGAAATGTAATAACCAAATCACTAACCCTATGATCATAACATTAATATCCCAGAGACTAAACAATACTCAAAATAAATTATAATAAAATATAAACACTTATTAGAACACTTAACAACTTTAAGTAAGAAATTTCTATTTTAACCGACATAAAACACCGTCTTCAAAAATATATTCTTAAAACCATTAAAGGAGGTGAAACAACAAAAATATTATTATATTCCAGTAGCATGACTTAATCAAATCAATAAAAACCACCAAAACTAATTAAATTACAAAATTCCAAACTTTAGGGTTAAAAATATCAACTTAACAAAGTTATAGCCTAAAGTTGCCAACAAGTGAACCCGTACGATTCTAGGACTGAAAAGACACTTATAACAACTACAATAATTTGTAATGGTAACATGTTAACCTAAACTTAAATAAAACCCAAGTCAAGACTTCTAAAATTCAAGGACTTAAACCAAATTACACATACGTAATTAAAATCAACAACTCATGTAAGGCAAATCTAAAACTCATGGGTTGGGCTTAAATGCTTGGTTAATGCACAAGAAACTAATCCATATGAAATGAACTTAGAAATCTTGCCGGTCGGTAGCACTCCATATCCCGAACACTTACCGCAAGAAAAAGCTAAGGTGAGTCTTTTAAACCCCTTTTTCCTTTAATCTTTTTGGAGTGGTATACATACTCTTCAAAATCATTTTATGGTGCAATAGTTACTGATCTTGTCCTCGAACATTAGCATAATCACTAACTCCATTAGGAGCAACGTGATTTGTGGATAGCACTATTTGGGGAATTCCCACACACAATGGACCCTTATGATAGGGAAACTCCCCAATATGATTCAACAATCTATGTCAGTATAGATTAATAGTGCTTAGTAGAGTACACTTAATCATAAGGGATATGGGTTAGGGGATGTTTTAGCACTCGAGAGGGTCACGCGGGTCAAGGTTTGATTGTGATACATTCTTTAGTGCACCAATATCATTGTTAATTTACCTTAATTGTGATATGTCATGTGTCTTAACCTTATGAGCTCACCAACATTATGTTGACGTACTTTGGGTGTGTATTTCAAAGAATAATAATTTTAACAGGTGATCATGGATAGGAGCCGACCTAGTTGGACCTTTAGAGATTTAGCCACCGCTCTATTTATTAATTAATGTTCAAAAAATATATAAAATATGTTTTTGGGTTTAGACAACGTTTATTTCCGCTGCATTATTTTGATATGAGTCAGTCACAACTGGTTAATAGGGTGTGACATCTAGTTTGACTCTATAGAAGATTTTGTTACGGTCACTTTCAATGTGAAATAAAATCACCTTGATTAGACATAAGCTTGTGTTAGGATATGTAGGAGTACTAACTAGAGAACAATCAAAGTAATTGAATTTTTTTAATATTTTTTCAATTTAATAAGATTGTATTATTAATATTTCATTGCTGTTTTTTCTTAACCTTATACCTAGGATAACATCTGCCTCCCATAGATCTTTCATATCAAAACTAGAAGACAACAATTTCTTTGTCCTACAAAATGGATCTTGGTCAGTTCAAAGATTAGCATGTCATCAACATACGGACAAGTAGTTATCCCTTTCTAGAAGAGTTAATTTGTTGTATACACACTTATCTGGTTGGTTCAAAAGGACTCCATTAGATAATATAGCCACATCAAATTTTAGATGCTATTGTTTTGGGGTTTGTTTCAGACCGTACAAAGATTTGATGAGTTAACATATTTATGTTCATGCCCGAGTAAAACAAAACCCTTTGGTCGTTCCATGTATACCTCTTCATTTCCATTTAAAAAAGCTATTCTCACATCCATCTAATGAATTATCAGTTTATGAACTGAAGCTAAGACAATTAACAACCTTATAGTGGAAATCCTAGCAACAGAAACATATGTGTCAAAGAAATCAATTCCTACCTTTTTTTGAAGCCTTGGTTTACCAATCTAGCCTTAAATATGCTACCATCAACTTTCATTTTACTTTTAAAGATCCATTTACAACCCAATTGCTTACACCTAGGTGGTAAATCAGTCATTTTCCACGTAATATTTTGCTTAATAGAATCTATTTCATCTTAGAGTGCCTCTTTGTTCTTTCCAGAAAACAACATCCTGAGATGCCATTGCTTCACTAAAGGTCTTTGAATCCTCCTTAATATTAATACAATATCGATACTGATATTCAATTTCATTCCTGGACTCTTCAACCAAATAAAGATGAAAATCAAAACTAAAATAACTTAACCATTCTTGTTCTTATGATTTTCCTAGGTTTAGAAGGAAGATATGCACTCTTAACATTAGCAAGTGCTTTGACATAACTAAAAACTCTATTCTTAATAGAATCAAGAATCCTAGTTTGGGAAATGTGGATAATATCCTATGGCCTAGGCACAAAAATGAATCTTTGTTCATCAAAGAATATATCCTTGATTCTATGACAGTGTTCATAGACACCAAGTCATTAGGTTTTATAACATAGAACCTATAGGCTTTTAAACTTTCAGCATAGCCTATGACTATACAGTTATTCCTTTCTTACCTAAGTTTTTTTGCTTAGGTTTAGTAAGAGTAAATATAGCTCTACCACCCTAACCCTTTAATTAATGTAAATAGTACGTATGGTTCTTTTTCCCAAGAATCCATGTCACAAGCATTGGAAGTTATATGAAATGCAGCTCTACAATCCTAAACCAGAGTATGAAAATAAGAAAATTGACTAATTTATTTTTTGTTTGTTTTTCCTTTTAACTACACCATTCTGCTATGGTGTTTAAGGAGCTATAATCTGATGTATTATTCCAGTGAAGAACATTGGATCATAGTACTCCCATCCTCGATCAATTCGAAGAGTTTTAATTAATAACCATGAAGCAACTCAACCTCTTGTCTATAAATTCCAAATTTATCAATTGATTCATCTTTAGAGTGAACAAGATACACATAACAGTACCTTGTTACATCATCAATGTATGTGACAACATATTTCTTATTTCTAAAAGATGGTGTGCTATAAAAATCACATAAATCAAAATAAGTGAGTTCTAATACCTTAGATTTCCTTTTAACATCCTTAAACAGTTTTCTTTTAATTTTAGTTAAATTACAAGTGTAACATTTATTATCATGCATATCAAAGGAAGGTATTAGACTAATTTTTGACACATCTTTTATTCTAAAGAAATTCACATAACCTAATCTAGCATGCCATAACTTAAAAGTATGATATAATTTACTCGATAAGGAAGATGCAAGACACACTAATTCACTAGCGAATGGAACATGAATATTAAGTTTAAAGTTTAAACATACCATTAGATAGCTACCTAGATCCAACAAATGTTCCATGTTTAGATAAGGTAAACTTATCTGACTCAAAGGCCTGTTTGTAACCATAACAGTTCAACACAATTCTAGACAATAGCTTCTTTCAAATCCTTAATATATAATGCACTATCTAGTATTATTTATTTTCCTGAAGTATACGTAAGTTTAACATTTCCAATTTATTTGATAGGCTCGGTTGCCACGTTTCCCATTCTTCGCACATATCCACCTTCAATTGGTTTAAGATTCTCAAACCACCTTAGATCATTTCACATGCAACTTGTAGCAGCCGAGTCTACCCACCATGTAATTTCATCATCTTAAACATAGAATGATTCAGAAACAAAGGAAACATAATTCTTAACTGAATTAGAAACCAAAACTGGAAATAAACTTGGTTTCATATTCAGGTCCTTGATCCATTTGGACTGGCTGCGTTAGCCTTCCTACCACTTGATATTTTCACCAATCAATCTTTCTTGAAATGTAGTGGTTTTTCGCATCTCCAACAAGCAGGTTTCGCTCTCTTAATGGGATCTTTGTTGTCACTATTAAACTTACGTTTATTACCCTTGAACTTGTTGAACTTTTGAAATTTAAATTTCCTTCAACAACATTAACCAAATATGATGCCAGGTTTTTACCTTTGATTTTATCAATTTCTTGAGCCCGAAGTGATTTTTGAATTGGATATGATTACCAAATTGAACGGAGGTCAAATCCTTCTTTTGAAGTTTGAGAGTTTGAGAGTATGTTTAAAGTCCTTCCATAATGGTGGAAACTTTTCGATTATGCTTGATACAAAAATTGACTCATCCATGTGCATTTTATGTTGTGCATATTGACCCAAGATATACAACAACTCATATATTTAGCCATATATTTAGGAATTTCTTACACAATACATCTTTAGACATATTTTTAGCTTTGAGTGAACTCGATAATCCTTTAGTAGACTTGGTATTCTGGTACACATTGATCAGAGCATCCAACATCCCATTTAATACATCTCCCTGGCAAATTTAGTCATCTTTTTCCCACTTGAGACGCCTTCTCTGTGGTTGGTTGTTTCATTTTCCCCTTCTTTCAGTATTAGTATTAATATAACATTGACCACTTTCAAGGTTGTTAACAAAAAGTTCAGTTTCTTTTACCATCCTAAAATCTTGACCCTCAAAATTTTCCAAAAGCAAATTTACTTGACATATAACGAAGCAATTCCCCACTTGCGATGTTGAATTAGTAAGTTTGAAATTTAGAATCCCAATTCAAATCAAATAGAATTCTAAACTTTGTCGTTGTTGGACAACTTGTTGAAATTTTAGATCAATACACAAAGTAATACTTCTAATCTTGCAAACCAAAATCAAACAAATCAACACCCAACAACAATCAATTATCAAGTGGCTAATGATTGCAAACCCACCACCTCTCGACTCCAATAATCAATTGTAAATAGTAAAGTCGGAATTCCAATAAGGTTTTAGTTGAGTAAATTAAACAAAAATCAAAGAAAACTCACACACCCAAATTGTAGAACACTACAAATAAATTTGGTTTAATCTTTGTTGAAGAAACTAAAATCTAGAACACAACAAAACCTTTGAATCCTCTTTAAACCTTTACAAAACAAAACAAAGTCAAACTTTTGATCCTTTGTGAACATGAATAGAAGTCGACCATAACCGTGCAAATAAGAACATATACCGAGAACCACAACCAATGCTACCCCGTGAACATAACACGAACCCAACCAACAAAATTATAATTCGAATGAACCTTGTAATTATGATGATCACTTTCTGATTATACCAATTGAGGGTACAATGTGTAATTAGATTTGACTAAGATTCTTCAAAATTTGAACTTGAAAATTGCAAGGGACAACCGCGTCAATGATATCCTTTCTTACTAGCGATGACCTAATTGTTTCCCCTATTCCTATTTGTTGACCACAAAAATCTTCTGTTGACCACAAAAACCTTTTATACAACCATACGTTCCATATAAACAAATCCATTAATGGATCAATTTAAAACTCATGTACATTTCCAATAATTGAAGCCCACTATTTTAATAATTAGGCCCTATTAATTTAGGTTCAATTTAAATATATGATCCAACAAAATTACTAAACATTAATTAAAATAAACGGGCATGAAAACTCCAGCATCTCGTAACTCATTTGTAAATAATAATGTCTATTTGATTAACAAGTTAACCGAAAAACACTAAAATAATGTTCATGACACTAAAATTACCAATAGTATGTTGCAATGAGTGCAGTTATCATTGTGGTATCATGACGAATTGAATCAATTACTAGCGAATATCATAGTTGTCGGTATCAGAACACGTGCCAATACTCATTTTAATGGTTTACAATAAGCTGGACCGATAACGACCAAAGCCACGCCGCATACTATGAGTTAAAATCGACCAAACTCCTGACGTGTACCGCGGGGAAACAAAGCTAGTTTATTCAAATAACAATGAGAACAAGTGTGGACCATCCTATATAATTGTAACGAAGCAACTTTTTCATTCTTTTAATGTAGTTCAACCTGTACATCAGAACATGTTTATATATAAGACATATTGTCAAAACTTGCGCTACGTTTCCGAGTTTAATAAACCAAAGCAAAGAAAAGAAGTGAAAGAAAATTAAAGAGAGAAAGAAAATTAAGGAGTGAAAAGAAATGAATAGAAAGGAAAATACATATTAAATTTTCGTATTTCAGAGTTTGGAAGAAATAAAAATAAAGTAAGAATTTTATGTCTATCGTTTCCTTTATTTCCATTTCCTTCCATTTGAAAGTAAGTTAGAAGGGAAAATTATTAAAAATTTTTCTTTCATTTCTTTTCATTTCATTCCTTAAAAAAAAAGATGACCGTAGTTTTTTTGTTTTTTTCATTTCAATCCTTAAAAAACTTAGAAACGTAATTTTTTTTTCACTTTCCATTCATTACTTTCATTTCTCTATTTAAAAAAGACTTGAAAACACAACATTAGTATAGATCGGTAACTATATGCATATGTATGTTCAAATACATATATACAAAATGAGGATATATGTTATCTTTTTTTTTTTCTTTTCTGAATAAGAGAATATATTGTCTTTTATAGCCATGTTTAATCATTGGATCAATAATGATTTAAAAATTACTCATTACTCAAATACTAATAAATACTGTCTCGATACATAAAAAAAGTAATAACTGATAAAATAGCTGTCATAAATAAGATGATTGCAAAACATAGTTACTATTTAATTGATTTTCATTTTGTTCATATGAATATTTTGATGATAAGTGGTTTACTCCCCCACAACATTAGTGTACAAGATTTGATGATTTTAGTTAGTGTTTGGTACGCAGAAATGAGTGACGAAATGGAATTAATCATTAAGGATGAATTAATAAATACATGTTTGGTTGGTGAATGTAATGGAATGAACTATTAAATAGTTGATTTCATTCCCTCAAATTCATTTCATCCATCCCCCCTTCTTTTTTTTCATTCCATCCCTTTTTTCATCATTAGTCACCAACGCCACACACTCACCCACCGCCATCGACCACCACTGCCGCCAACGCCAACCACCGGCCACTACCGCCGCCGGCCACCACCATCGCCCGCCACCACCGTCGCCGGAAACCACCACCGGCCAACATCGTCATCTGAAACCACCACCATCGGCCGGCCACCGCCACCGCCGGAAACCACCACCGGCCACCACCATCACCCGCCACCACCGCCGCCGGAAACCGCCGGCGTCGCCGCCGGAAACCTCCATCTGCCACCACCATCGCCGCCGGAAACCACCGCCGCCGGAAACCACCACCGGCCACCACCATCGCCGGCCACCACCGCCGCCTGAAACCACCATCGGCCACCACCATCGCCGGCCACCACCGCCGCTGGAAACGACCACCTGCACCACCATCGCTAGCCACCACCACCGCCAGAAACCATCACCGCCGGAAACTACTACCGGCCACCACCATCGCTGGCCACCACCGCCGACGGAAACCACCATCGGCCACCACCATCGCTGGCCACCACCGCCGCCGGAAACCACCATCGAACCACCGCCGGAAACCACCATCGTCGGAAACCACCGCCGGAAACTACTACCGGCTACCACCATCGCTGGCCACCGCCGCCGCCGAAAACCACCGCAGGCCGCCACCACCACCTGCCATCAACACCATAACTACTTTTATATTTTATTCGTTTGTTTTTTCATACCTAACAAACAACACAAAGTAATGATTCATTAATTAGGGTAACCAAATAGGACAATAGAATATAATGATTCAATTAATGATTTTTTTTCTAAGTTTAATCTAAATTAACATATAACTTTAGAAACAATATTAAAACTTAACTCTTACAATTAATGATTTTACTAGAGTGATTTAGAAATTATGATTAAAACTTAACTACTATTTAACGATGTCAACAACTAATATTTAGTTTATTTGTATTTCTTTACCTTCGGGTGACCTAAGACCAGATGTACAGTGAAATTTTTTACTAAAAGTGTATGACTTTTTAAATATATTTTATAGATTTATTTATTGAATATATATATATATATATATATATATATATATATATATATATATATAGGAGTAGGATGATATACAAACCTATTATTTTATAAAAATCGTGAGAAACTACATTATTTCGTCATGTGGATTGTTTGCTTAGTAGGAAGTAGGGGTAATTTTGTAATAGCAATTTAAGTTTATTTTGGTAACTCCTTATTTCATGCAATTCAAATAACTCTTATATTTAAATTTTAATTCAAATGTAGTTTACCATTAAAAATTATAATTTAATATTCATTCATTATTTCAGCTTTATTTGTTTTCACATTCAAACTATTGTTGCGATCAGGTCGACCGTGCTATTTTACGTTATGTGTTATTTAAGGTTAATGTGCTATTTTAGCTGTATATGCTGATTTTAGGTAAATTTTGATTTTTTTTTATTGTTAAAACGATGTTATTTTGAAAAATAATTATATTGATGTACTATTTTACTTTTGGTTAAGTTTTTTTTATTGTTAAAACGATATTATTTTGAAAAATAATTATAAAGTGTTGTGTTGATATTATGCAGTGTTATGTTCATTAAGTATTGTTTTAGTTTTATGTGTTGTTTTAAGCTTATGTGCTACTTTTATGTAAAATTTGATGTTTTAATTGTTAAAATGGTGATATATTTTACATATGTATTCAAGTGTTACTTTTATATATGAAGTGATTATTTTGTGTTATAAAGTTTCAGTTAAAACTATAAATTGTTATTTTCGTTGTGTGCTATTTTATGAAAGTAGCACCATTTATATTTATTAAGTGCTATTTTTGAAAACTTTTTAAAAATATGTTATTATTTTTTTTTAAAAATAACAATATTATACACATATTGAAGATAAAAAAATGCTTGATTTTATGGTATAATTTTTTTTAAAAAAATAATAAAGTATATAAAAGATATGTTAGTTTTAGAAAATTGGTGAAAGTAGTTATTACTTTTTGAAAAAAAGTCACCACATAAAGAATCTTAAATGTATTTGTGAACGTATATTTAATTTTCTTTAGTTATCACTAATTATTAATTTGCTCTTGTTCATTATTAGCCTAATTAAAGATTGATGTGTTGTCATTAATCTTAGCCATTAATATATTTAATCAACGCATCAGATCTATTCTCATGGTTTTTAGGTAGCATAGAGTTTGTACCGAAGCTATCCTATATATATATATTTATATATATATATATATATATATAGAGGAGGGATCAAATGAAAACCACCATTATAGGAGAAAACCAAGAAAACTAGATATCTAATATCACATAATTTCACATAATTCTAATTATTTATTTTATTTAAAATTAAAAGGACAATTAAGTACAATTTCACTCCACTAATTTAGGCAATATTTTTTAACTTTCAATTCCTTATTGACTTTTGACCAATCTCTCTCCAAATCATAATCTTCCATATTCGTAAAACTAATTCAAATCAAATTAAAGATTCAATGATGATTTAGATGAAGATTCAACCGGATGATACAATCCATTGATGATGCCAACTGAACCGTCTCACCACCACCTTGCCACCGTCGATCACCACCATTTGCTTCTGTCGGCACCTACGAATAGTACCAGCACCATGTCGTTTCTTATTTTCATTGTGGTCTTAACCACCATTACCATTATTGACACCCTCCCGTGGTTAATCACCTATCAAGAACAACAACAAAATTATACAAATCTTGCACAATCGACCTAAGTAAATATTTAAGGTACGTAAATATATTCGATAGAGGTTAAATTTTTCTCGAAAAGTTAAGACGAGATGATAAAAATAAACTCAGTTACATATATGTTTGCAAGATGAAGATAGCAATGAGTTATATAGGAAAAAAGTTTGCGGATAAGAAGAAGATGAATTGAGGAAGAAAATGGTTAATTCAAAGGATTTGTTTTTATGAAAGTATTTTGGATACGTATATGTATGCAAGACGAATAAAACAAACAATTAAACGTGATGAACAAGACGAAAAAGAATATGAAGATTTGTAGTTGGTACGTATATGTAACTCCACTGTTACATATATGTACTCCAGAATTCACTTTTAGCATTGAAAATAATTTTTGTTTAAAAAATATATATGTAACTCATTTTGGATTTTCATATGGATTCATTAACAATGTTACACATATGTATGATAATGTTACATATACGTAACACGCAATGTTACGCACACGTAGCACGGTGTTACGCATGCATAACTAGTCGTTTTCTTAGTTCAGTCGTCTTTATTTTAAAAGAACCATGATACATATGCGTACCTTTTACATTTAACTTTTTCACCTACAAAATTCGTTAACATCATACAAGGTGTGTATTCTTTATTTCATATATGCATTAAAGTATATGCCTCTTTTTATAATGGATGATTACTTAAGTATACATTAGTGTTGGTTGTTTGATCCCTTACATACACGTATTAACATTTTATCTCTTTTATTGGGTTCTTTATTTAATTACATATGTGTTTTATATGAAATTTTAATACTCCCAGATATGATACAATATCTATTTTTAATACATATATGTTTGTATCATTTTCATATTGCATTACCTATGTGTATTACATGATACGTGTACATGTCTCTAATGTATACAATAAACATAAGCTGCTTTTTTTTTACTAATATACATATATATACATTCATGACTTGTATAAATATAATATAGTGACATTAAAAGTATATAACCAACTGAATGTTATTAATCTCATACAACTATCCAAAACATTAAACCGCCTTGTCCACTTCCAAAATAATCGTAACCCAACCGATCAAAATAGTTTATGAAAACGTAAATTACTATCATAAACAAGTTCCACACATCAATGCTTCCTTTTTGTTTCTTGCTCCAGCTCACCGGCTTCTTTCAACACTTTATCATTATATATATTTACTTCCGACGTAAGGACTTTAAAGGCACATTTTTCCTCAAATTCCTAATTTTAGTCTTCATTTTGTTCTCCTTCGCTAGAAACTCACAGTCCTAGTTTTTAACTTGACTGTCCATAAACATTTCCATATTACACATAACAAATATACCACAATATGTATATGTCTTTGATGTCGACCATCCGATTTGTAACTTTTGAAGGTACGCTACTTTAATATCTGTCCATTTTGGATGCTCAACTTATCTCAAGTAAGATACAAAAATATGTTTCTACAGTTTTCAAAACTGTTACATACACGTACTAGGCACCTTAAAACTTTCTTAATCCTGTAATACATTTCATACTTTTTTCAACTATTAAACATAAGAACAAACAGCATGTAAGCGTACTATTACATATCAGTACATGCCTAGTATGTTAAAATTTATATGTATGATGTTTGTGAACACAATGTTACATATACATATCTACACTATTACATACATGTTCTGCTCACCTTGTATGCACTCAATATTGAGCTAAACAGTATGTAAGTGTACTGTTACACTCAGGAACCACACACTTTTCGTATTTTTAACTTAGAAATAAATTGTATGTAAGTTACTATTACATACACGTACTTTACACCTTTCACATATTCACAAAAATAGTATGTAATTGTAATAATACATATATGTACCCGTTGTCTTTAAAACACTAAGACTTAAAGTTTTGATGTATGTAACTACATTATTACATATATGCACAAAATATTTATTTATATGAAAGTACTTAAGTAAGATGCTTACCTAAATGTTCTAGAAATCTCTCTAACTTCTACATCACTCCTGTTAAAACAAAAATTACAAGCAAGTCTTCTCAAATATAAAACCTTTAACATATCAAATTTGCATTTTAATACCAATCAAACTTACTTGTGTAATATTTTCTCTTCCATGTTCAAAAAATCGTGTTCATAAGCATTCTTATACTAATACACGTATGTATTAGTCCAAAACATAAACATAGACATCATAAATTTTTATTATTCAAGAAATATTACACACCATACGTATACGTATTCACTTGTTCAGTTTTTAAGAACACTAAATCATGTAAAAACTAAACTATTTACATGTTTACGGATGACCAATATGCATTTTCGAATAAATACACCACAATCACATTCTACCAATCAACCTTCTAATCGAACAAAATTGTTAATAAACGATAAATGTTTACCAATCGACCTACTAATCAAACAAATACACCACATCCACATTCTACCTTATACACAAAACAACCCAAACAAATACGTATCAACAAGATTTACTCTAATAGAAAAGCAGAACGTCAAACAAAAAAACACACCAAATGAGTACATGTACGTAACACCGCTCCTACTACTTGAACAAATACATCACAATCACAAATCGACGACCTTACATACACCGATCGCACTAACATTTACTACAAAACCAAAAGCCCATCATCAACGATTGTTCTTGATTAACAAGAAATTGGAACCCGATTTTCCAATTTAGCATCATACCTCTTGGTTTCGACTTCAATGTTAGTGATCTCTACACTCATAATCTCTAATTCAACGACATCAACATGAAATCCTGATTGTATAGTGTTTTTTTTGAATGGATTTCACAACTCTTTGTATTCAGTGATTTTCCTAAAAAAATAAAATATATTCACTGATTTTTAGGGGATTAGGAGAGAGGAAATATTGTTAGGAGGATTTGCTACTTGCAGTTACAAAATCAAATTTTCAATTCTCTATTTTGCCCTTCTTTCTTTATTTAATTTATATTTTGATTTCACTAATTTACTAAAATGATCCTACTCATTAAATACCATTGATCAAATTGATCAATGGTTAATATTTGGTTTTCGCGGTTTTCATTTATAAGGAGGTTTTCATTGGATACTCCCCTATATATATATATATATATATATATATATATATATATATATATATATTATGATTAGGTTCAAATGAAAACTTCAATTTTATTGAGAACTTGAAAAACCAATTTAGACCACTCATTTTTTTTAGATCTTCAATATTAAAAACTAAATTTAAAGAGTATAATGGTGATCACTAAAATAATTTTTCTTTCTAATTAATTAATTATCCCTTATATCTCTCAACTCTAATTAATTATCTTTTATCTCTCTTCTCTCCAATTAAATGACAATGTTTACTTTTTTTTTAGAATTTAAATATGTAAGTGTATATATACAATTGAATGGTATTTTTATAAGTTTAAGTAATTATAATATTTATGTATACCATTTAATCTTTTGCGTATCTTCATTTGTTTGTTGTTTAATGGGAACTTTATTTTGTCAACAAATTAAAGAACTCATATTACACTTATTTTTTTAATCTTGAATATCCTAAAGGAATAAGAAATTATAGACAAAATTACAGAAAACATCCTTTACGTTTATAAAAAATTACAGTTTTCATCCTTTATCTTTAAAAAGTGCATTGGAGGTCATTTATGTAAACATTTTTGTAACAGAATACGTCCTTTAGACTAACGAACGTTAGATTTTCCGTTAAATGACATACTAAATGACTAAAATGCCATTGTTTCTCTCACTCTCTGTCCTCACCACCAACTTCTTTCTTCTTGCCCCCACCCACGAACCCTAATCGCAGAAACAAGATTCAAACAAGGGTGCGGTAGATTTGGATTTCAGCACTTGAATCGCATAAACAGGATTCGTTTGGATCTTTCATTAGTTTGTTTGATTGAATCTAGCCCTTGAATCGCAAACCGGTTCTGGACAACTATTTTTTTTTCTAACAATGAACTAAATTTTCTTGACGATATTGGACCGAACTACGGCGATGGGGTATTGATTATGAACTAATTGATAACACGAGAAATGGATTTGAAGTTGAACAATAGTGGAAATGAAGTATTGGAAGGTTTGCAAAACAACTTGAAGATGATACATGAATAATGGGGGTTGAATTTGATGCAAACTGAAAGTTCACAGGAGATAATGAACATGATAGAAATGAATTTGTTACCATGTGAATTAGATTAATTAGGGTTTTTTTTATCAATTGGGTTTTTTGAATTCATTATATGATGAATGATTTTGTGCTTGAATCATCCCGTAGATTTTGGTGGTGGAGATGATGAAATGGGATGGGGATGAAGATGATGAAGTGAGGGGTAATTTTAGTAATTTTTTTTGTTTTATTATAACAATAAGGGTATTTATGTCATTTTATAAAAATTTAACAAAAAATCTAACATCCGTTAGTCTAAAGGACAAATTCTGTTACAAAGTGTTTACATAAAGGACGCCCAACGCGCCCTTTAAAGATAAAGGATGAAACCTGTAATTTTTCATAAACATAACGGACGTTTTCTATAATTTTGTCGAAATTATATAATTATAAAATATTAAATAGTCATTTGTAGATATACGAATATATTTTAATTTACACATAGGTAAAAAGGTTTAAATCCTTAAACTCATAATCTATTTTTCAAATTGACCATTATTTACATGTACGTAAATCTTATAGATCATCTATTTTTAAATAATCATTTATTCTTGATCTTCCATATTACATATCCATAAATACCATACATATGTGTAAATTGACTATTTAAATTTGTACACATATGTTAAACATAAAATGATCAAGTTTTACAAAAATGTTAAATTAAAAAAATGATCTTTAATATGAATGTGATTTTTATATTTAAATATTTACAATTAGTGTTTACATAAGTGTTTACATAACTGTTTAATACGAATGTGATTTTCATATTTAAATATGTAAAGCCAATGTGGGGCTAGACAACTTGGTAGAGGCTTTGCCTCTTAGAGAGGAGGTCTTGGGTTCAAACCCAAGCAATTGTGTAATTTGGTGTAGTTTAGGATTAGAGTAGATTTGCCGTTCAAAAAAAAAAATATTTAAATATGTAAAAGTAAACAAATAGCAAATTCTCAATTTATTCACTTATTCACTTTTGAATTAGACATGCTTAATTAGTGACAACCTAATGAAAAATAGTTGTTTCTACAAATCACATGCTATTTACATATACGTAAATCCTGAAACGAACCTCTATTTACATATATATATTTTTGTATACAAAAATACATGTCTTGAGTTGCACATTTTTACATGTATGTAAAATTATTGTTTTACATATGTGTAGGTCAATTAATTGCATTATGAACCAAGAAACCGAATACAATATATGTAAATAATATAAGAATGCCATATGAAAACAACAAATAAAAAGACCTTCAATATTAAATCTCATATAATCAAAATAATCTTACATAAATCCTAAAGAAAAAAACTAACCGTCATTTAAACATTCTGTTCATATAATCAATTTAATAAGTCATGCAACTTAAATTTGATAAACAAAGTCCAAAGGTTAATTTGTAATATTAATCAATTATGAAAGGCACATGACGTAATTAAGATTGAAAATTTACCCATATGATAACTCAATTATAGTGAGTTTGGTTGGTAAATATTCGATCGCATCTTCATATTCATCATCAAAACAAATCACATATGGTTTCTATTGGTCACTATTTTGTCTTGTTTCTATTTCTTTCATCTCCATCTTGATAGACGTAGTCACCAGGATTGCTTCCCTTCTATTTAATTAATCTATTTCCTTGTGACAATGAAATTCTTATATAGTTGAATCCTTTTTTTTTGCAATTAAAACCCGGTAAAAGGTTGTTAGATATGGATTCCCACAATAAAAATAGATAATGAAAAACTAAATAGGAAAATATACAACTAATGTATTTAAATTATTCTAGATGGTGATGCAGTTCATCAAAGTTTTGGGTTTTAAATTCGTAGAAAATGACATAAACTTCAAATAAGAAATCAAAAAACTTAAATAATAGTAAAGATTATTTAGTTATGAAAAAGTGAATAAATAGATTCATAACATCTTCAATTGAAAGGTAAATCAATGTACTTATGGTGGTTAATAATAATACATTTGAATCAATCTTAAATTATGTTGAATGCTATAATTTGAATTAAATAAAAGAAGAGAAGCAACATGGCCGACCCTGAGGAGGGGCGAGATGCACGACCGTCCAGGGCCCACTCGCTCATTGGGCACAAAATTTTTTAAATTGTTTTCTATATTATATATATATTTTTTTATAAAAAATAGTTATAAACTATAATTCAATCATAAAAATTAACCCAATTATATTTTAAACCCAATTTAATTTTTTAGGCATATTTTATTAACCCAATTACTCAATTAAAGCCCATTTTTAGAAAATAAAATATTTAAATCTCATGTGTCATGGTTCATTATTACTTGTTTAATTATTTAGATGGTCAATTGAGCAGCAAAAAAATAAATGATTTTGTTATATTTATTGTAATGCCTGAACCTCATGAGCTATCGGTGAACAATTACGCTATGTCATTATAATACTATGATTTTGTTATGTTTACTTCTAAAACGTTTGTTTTTGTTCAAAAAAATTAGTTTATATAATTCAATTCTTTATGGTCAAACTGTCTTTTTTTTTCGGGTTCGTCCTGCGCACTAAATTCCTTAGGACTGGCCTGAAGCAATATGAATTTACCTATTTCATCTATACAGCTCGTGCCATTCATCAATGGACACAAAGAGTTGACCATTTCAAAAGTATCAATGTGTTATTATAGTAAATTAAGAGAGAGGATCGATTGATATAACAATGGAGAAATTATAGGGAAAATTAATTAAAAAGCATGTTAAAATTCCTATAATGCCCATTTGTATTAATTGAAATAACTCACAAAGTTCCTTTATTTGTTTTGACCGATGAAATGATCTAACGGTATGGATGAGTTCTGCAGTTTTGAATTTATTTATAAGTTCTGAAATAATCCTAACTCTCTCTATATATATATATAGGGATGCATTCTATTGAGAACCACAAATATGTAAAGAACCACATAAGCAATGCATATACCACCTCAATAAAAATTGTAATACTAAAAGATGACGATTTGATTCTATCATTTCATTGTTTTAACAATTTATCACCTCCCTCCTTAATTTTTTTTAGAAAAACTATAAGTGTTCATATATGCAATATAATGTGCATGCATATATGCACATTTTTAAAATAGTATAGATATCGTATTTTTATAAAATTTATCTTAAAAATAGTAAAATTACAAGCGTTTTGATATATTTTTCTAATAAATAATACAACAGCATTTTGATATATTTTTCTAATATATATATATATATATATATATATATATATAATATGGGGAAAGTGAATACGGTGCTGTTAGGCACCTAAGCTTACCTGTGAAATCAGCTAAACTACGTCGTTTTGATTAAATTTAAATGAAAGTTCATTTTTAAATTTCCCAAATTATCTCATCTTTCTGCTTTTAATCCAAACTTACCAAGCTTAATATCCTTTTACGAAGATCCATGGCATTATTGGCGAAGAATTTTTGTTGAAGGAATGCTCCACATACATAGTTGTTGCAATTGATACAATGATGAAGTGGGGGAGGTGTATGCATCTCATAGCTATAACTTTGATTAACATTTGATTTAAATTCATATTTTATGTTTGAGTCTGTACAATTTATGAATCGAAAGTTATTTTCTTTTAATCAAAGTTTTCTTTTATCTGGAGGTACGCCATTTGTTGTTTTTATATTACAAAATACATTGTAATTGCTTCTCCTACTTGTTTGAAAAAGTATTGCTAGTGTGATCATTACAGAAGAGACCTGAGTTGGATCAAAATTTCATTATTACTTATTGATTTAAAAAGAAGACGATGAAGTATACAGGAGAATTAACAACGTGAATTCAAAGGAGTGAATCTAGGGGGGTTAGTTTAAATCCAATTAATCTAAACTACGTAGTTTTGATGTTTTTTAATCAAAACGACATAGTTTTGATAGGTTTCGCATGTAAGCTTAGATGCGTGAATATATATATATATATATATATATATATATAGGAGAGTGATCAAATGAAAACCGTACTTATAATTGAAAGCCATGAAAACCACCACTATCCAATCACATATTTGATAATTGATTTAATCTTTTAATTGTTTAAAGAATATTTGATTAAACTTCAATATTATTTTTTAAGGTGATTATATTTTTTTTAATATAAACTCCAAGGAACGACAATAATGACGAAATGACTTACATATATGTATCTTGTATGAGTATGAGTTACATGTACCCAACTCGTAGTTGTACATTTGATAACACGTACTTACATATGCATACCCCTACATATACGTAACTCTTAGTTGTACACTTTATAATACGTACTTACATATATGTAACCCATAGTTTTATGGTTTTCATTTATAACATGATTTTCAAGGGATCCCTACCCTATATATATACACACACTAGCTTTAGTAAACCCGTGCATTACACGGGTTGAATAAATAAAATATTAAATAAAATAAAAATTATTAAATATAAAACGATAGACGAAGACGTGATATGATTGAAATTATGTATTAGTAATAACTATAAGTAATAAAACAATAATATGAACTTTTTAATTTTTTTTTGTTTATTTTCAAAGATAAATTAAACATTTTGTTGTAAAATAAAATTTTAAAAATTTTTCATTTTTAAAAATTTCCTTACTATAACTCCCTATTTTAATTATTTAAGTTTTATAAAAAATTTACTTTAAAAAAACCAATTTTAAAATATTACCGAAAAATAGTTTATTTTTTAGAAAAAATTCTTTTTATAAAAAACTATCTCTATAGAAATAACATTAATAAAAATATCTCTTTCTTAATTTATTAAAAAACTAATTAGAATGTAAAAATAAATAAATAATATTAGTAGTATTTAATGTGTTATTTAATAATAGAGGGAAGCGGGAAAAATTTGATAAAAATAAATATGGTGCTGACATGTGGCACTCTCATTTATTCTTTTATTAGAGTAGAAAGATATATATATATATATATATATATATATATATATATATGTATATACTTGCTTAATAACCCGTGTATTACACGGTTGAATATATAAAATATTGAATAAAATAAAATTTTATTAATTATAAAACGATATTCTAAGATAAAATACGGTTGAAATTATGTATAATGACTATAAGTAACAAAATAATAATGTCAAGTTTTTAAACTTTTTTTGTTTAATAAAACTAAATATTTTGTTTTAAAACAAAACGGTTTATGAAGTATATTTATAATTATTTTTTATTTATAAATATTTTACTTTTTAAAAATATTAATTTTTAATATATTTTATATTTTTAAAAAAGTTTGATGTTTTTGAAAAAAAAATTGTTTTATAAAAATTTATTTCTTTATAAATAATATTAATTAAAAGATTCCTTTTTTAATTTATTAAAAATATTTTTAGTCTATAAATAAATTAAATAATATTATTAGTAATTATAGTAACTATTAAGTAGGAGAGAGAAGCGGGAAAATTTTGATGAGGAGGAATGTGGTGCTGCCACGTGTCCCGCTTAGTTACTCTTTTATTATAATACTAGCTTTAGTAAACCCGTGTATTACACGGGTTGAACAAATAAAATATTAAATATAATAAAAATTTATCAAGTATAAAACGATATTTTATGATAAAATATAATTGAAATTAGGTATAGTAAGAATAATATGTAATAAAACAATTATATCAACTTTTTAAACTTTTGGTTTAAAACTTTTTTTTTCAAAAAAAATAATGAATATTTTGTTTCAAAACAAACCGTATTAAAAATATCATTTTTAAAAATTTTCTTATTATAAATTTCAATTTTAATTATTTTTTGTTTAAAAAATTAACTTTTTAAAAATACTAATTTTAAATAAGTTTGATGTTTTGTAAAGATTTCTTATTCTATAAAAATTATTTTTAGAAATAACCTAATAAGAACATCTTTTTTAAATTTATTAAACTAAAAAAAGTTAAATAATATTATTGATAATTAAGGTAATTATTTAATAGGAGAGAGAAGCGGAAAAATTTTGGTGAAAATAAATATGGTGTCGCCACGTGTCACCCTAAGATACTCTTTTATTAGAGTAGAAAGATTCATTATAATATAAAGATAGGGTTAGGTTCTTTTAATAACTCCTTTTTAAATAAGAACTCAAAGAACTCATATTAACCATTGATTGTATTAATCAATGGTTGTGATTAAACAATGGTACTACATTAAAATCATTTAACAATTAATATGATTAAATTTGGCTAAAGGGTATGATGGTAAAAATAACTAATATCAGTTTTTGAATTCCGAATATCACTCAATCTATTCCTTACCTTTCTAAAAACAAACTTTTGAATATTACTCAATTTATCCCTCATCTTTCTAAAATAATTTCAGTCAAATCAAAAATTTATTGATTTGTGTGAGTTCATGTTACATTTCTTATGTAGAAATCTCATGTTGTTAGACGCTAAACCATTGATCGTTCTTGAAATAGCACTTAAAACAAGATAATTAAGTTGTGTATGTTGAGTTCGTTTGTAGATGCATGTATGGGTAATTCTTGATTAAATCTTGATATTTTTCCATTTTGAACAATAATTAAATACATTGTTGGTTTCGATGGAAAGGTGTTTGATGATATCGGTGTTGTAAAATAAAAAATAACATTGATATTTTATGTGATGTGTTTTGATGAATTTGGTCTTCTTAATATGTAAATTATTTAAAAATTCACTTAAATAGTTATTCAGCTATTTTCATAAAAATATGACATATTAAACTCTTATATCAAAGTATATATAATGTTAAAGCTAATATGTGTTGAGGATTTTAAATATCATATAACGCATGTTATGATGAATGGTAGATTTATATATGAGCGAACAATAGTGAATAGTATGTTTACATATGGGTAAACATAGTCAAAATATAACAAAAGACTTATTAACAACTTCTTATGGCGTATATTAGTTTCAAAATCTTAAAGTTCGTTCTATATTAAGTTTTACATACGTGTTAAATTATAGCGAATAAGTTTACATATCTCTATTTTATAAGTTGATATTTTTTGTATTACATGTTGAATAATTGCACATATATGTCTTTACATTAACTGTTAACTTGTGTTTTTCATCTATTAATTTTGTATTTAGTTATGCAATTTTTACATATGTATCTATATGGTTCATTTATTGAATAATATGCAAGTGATAAACTTTGTAAAGCCGAACAAGGCTTCCTTTAAAGAAGTCGTATAATGCACTGACAATACATATAAATTTATCACGAAACCTTAGTTGTTTCAAAAAGTTTTTACCTTCGCTATATCTTGTCCAAACTTTTTATAGGTTGTATAATCTTTAGTTTTTACATACGTAAAATTTACGTATATGTAAACAAGTGACTTACATATACGTAAATATGTTACTCAGATATGTGAAGAATTACTTAAAAAATATCCAACAAAGATTGATGAAATAATGACACACACAACATTTGCAAAAAAAGAGTGCTCTACAATAACACATGTAGTGTGCTTAAAGAATGCACAACTAAGAAAATTATATAACTAAAAAAACTAAAAATATATAATATTGTACACGTGCATATACTTCACTTACATGTAAACTAAAAGAACCAAACCAAGTGTGTGTGTGTATATATAATATATATATATATATATATATATATCAAATGGTTATTTACATGTATGTAAATAACATATATATATATATATATATATATATATATATATACAATTCAAACATATATGTGTAATCTTTTTTACATATATGTTAATATTATTGTCACTAATGTTTCTATTTCTTCATCTATATTCTTTAAGCATAAATATTTAAATTAGTTTCTTATGAAACATGCGTACAAATAAAATAAAGAACAAACAATAAAAAACAAATTGTTCAACAAATAAATGGAAATTTATTTTTATACATACTATTTGGTAGGTTTGTTGTTGATTTGTTGACGGATTCTTACAGTAGGATGTAATGTGATGATAATACTCACCTTTTTGTAGTTTACATAATCATATTAGTTACAAATTTCATTTGTCAAATTTAATTTAATAACATAAGAAACAAAGGTAGATATAGCTAATATTTTGTACACTTGCTTTTTCTATTTCCAATAAACTATACTGTTAAAAAACCAACTAGTTCATAGCAATGTGCTAAAAATATCTTTGATGTATCTAAAAATAAAAAGAAAGTTTCACACATTACCGTGTTCAAACTTAAAATAATTAAGAAATTCGTAATACATATTTTACTTTAAAAAATATATAAATAAATTTTAATTACTATTAAATGACATAATACCATTTTTTAGATAGCATTATTCTTCATAATACAATTGCGCAGATTCTCCATATTTAAATGAATATCAATTAAATCATAATGTCGAATACCAATTAAGGGAGTAAAATATTTGTTCATATAATATAAATTTTAAATAGAACATATTTTATGAATATTTTTAAGTGAATTATTAATTAATCAAACATGATTCGATACTATATATAAAATTAATAACTAACAAATTAATAGAGATGTTTAAGGAAATTACCCTAATTAAATTAAGACAATAAAGAGATTCAATTAATACCTACATATAAAATTACCTTAATACACTTGCTTAATTAATCAAATTAAAAATAAAAGGTACATCAATCAATGGATAAGATGAGTTCTTGCAGTTCTCACGATCTTTAAAAGTTCCGAAAAGATTCTGACCCTATATATATATATATATATATATATATATATATATATCTTTTGTTTTTTCATAATATTATACATGGATACAAATGAACGGGACCATAAGGGTGTCCATCTGCTGAAAAATTAATCTTCTTAGTCTATATAGCGAATCTTACAAAGGTTGTAAAATTTCCATGTCTTTTAGCATGGATGATTGACAAATTGATCGCCTTTTGAATACGAAAGCCTGATAATTACTAGTTACATATTACTCCAAATCTTTTTAGAGTTAGAAAAGTATAAGGAAATTGTAATTATGGAAAATTCTATAAATGTTCATTTAATCACATTTTTTCCTCAAAATGTCCTTTTGACCAAGTAATTCTTAAAAATATTTCCACCCAATATAGTAGCCTTCGACCATATGTAGAACAGGGTCATCTGAACCCAAGATGAGTAGCTCGGATGAATACACGTGTCTAAATAAGATCATTATGAAGGTTCTGTTTACATTCGTGCGAACCCGCTTATTTTTGTCCGGACAAACTTATGGTCGTCCGGACCTTCTTAAGTTCGTTCGAACTTACGTAACGACACTATGTAGACACGTGACTTCCTCCTCTGGACTGCTCATCGTTGCTTAGGACGAAACTGTTTTGCCGTAGAGATGCCCGAGATGAGCTAGTCAAATAGGCATTTTGACCCAAAAAACTGGTCAACTGTAGATTTTCAGAATTTTTCCTTATAATAAACATACTCGTTTTAACCTTAAAAAAAGACTTCAAACTAGCATCTTCACTGCTTTGGTCGAATGAATTAAAAAAGTTCTCCTAAAGACGCGTATTAGATGACGTTTGTTTGTACATATAAGAAAAAAAGTCCTACTGATGACGAAGATCATGATCACCGAGTCTGAAATCACACTAAAAAAGAGTATGTAAAATTCCTTAAAACTGCGTGTGAATTTGTTGTTTTACAGTGCTTGAGTAGGGTAGAAAGTTATAATTTTTTTATCAGAATGACAAGCGAAACCTCCAAAGTATTTTATTGACATAAACGTATGAACTTAATTGTATTAAAGATCTTTTAGTATAAATTAAATTAGCGTAAAGATCAACTACAACGACTTCAATCTTTTTTAATTCAATCTACTACCCAATGATCCCAACCGTGGGAACCAAAGTCCGAACGACTGTCAGTAATAACGTGCTGCCAACAGGAAGGTACAAATGTTAAACACCAATATTAGTAGCAACTTGCTCCCTAATATCATCGCCTCGTGCTATTAGTGGTAAGCATGACCATTAAAATTTTGTCTTTTTTAGTGTTATGTAAGATCAAATTGCCTTGGAATTACTACACAGGTGTGTTTTAGCATGAAAAAAATTAATGGTCTACAACAACGTAGACAATCATACAAAAGGAGTAGAATTTCTCTACGTCTTTTAGCAAGGAAGATTGGCAATGTGAGTTGTGAATTTGAATTAAGCTTAATAAGTGGTAGTGACATAATAGTTCAGGTCACCCAATATCCTCAAGAATTATGCAATTGTCTACATCAAATAGGGAAACAATGAGTTATTTTTAGTCAGAATCATATAAAGATTTTTTTTTATCAGTGGAAAAAGACTACAAATCAGTGCCTTAACGAGGTCTTCGATTTCTAAGATTGATCTAACGAAAACATAGGGTTTTCAAGAGGACACGTATTACACATGATTTCCTGATAACAGTTTTCACTTAGTCATGAGATTGTTTCCATTTACACAACATGAAGAAGTCATTGTATTGTATTAGATAAACATCAAGTTGAAATTACTTTAACGTCATTTTGTTGAATTAAGGTGTTCAAGTATATCGAAATAAAACAAAGTCTCTCAAGGTTTTGAAGCACTTCAAGCCAATTTCATCTAAGGTAAATCCTTAGTTTATAGTATAATAACAAGACAAACCTCCAAAACATTTAAGTAACTTAAACTTGCAAATTAAATTGTTTAGAGATCTTGCAGCCGTTACCAAACTGTGAGTTAGCAACAGAGATGTTGTCGCCCATAAATGTAAACCTTTAGTAGAAACTTTAGTAAGGAATTCAGATCTGTCTATTGTGAGATCGAGATCGATTTATAAGAAAGATGAAATACTGATGTGTGAATGACAAACAGTGAACAACATAAATATGAGAAATATAATGGAAAAATATAGGTAGAATATTAATCATCATTGATTTCCAATAATTACCCCTTGGATGATCAAGCCATGGGGGCATGTTACAAAGTCTTGAAGACCTAATGAAGAAGACAGACAAGAACACACACACAAACACACACTCTAATAATGGAGAACATTACATACTTAGAGTATATTCTCGTAAACACTAAGATGTTGTTTGTTTTTTTTGCAGCAAAATATCTGCAGTCTGCGAACCAAATCTGCAGACATCTGTAGGAGAGGAGGTCGACAAAACCTCTGCAGTCTGCAACAAGAAGAGTGTGTTTTTTAATGTCTGCAGACTTCTAAAATCAACTGGTGATGGCATACGACGGTGCTAGATGGCGGTGGTGATGGTAGATGGTGGGTGGTGCTGGTGGCGAATGGTGGGTAAAGGCGGACGGTGGTGGTGGTGGCGGATGGTGGTGGTGGACATGGGTGGTGGTGGGTGATGGTGTTTAATCCTCTACAGACTTTAGAAAACGTTAGAAATGGTTATGCCAAGTCTGCACCATGCATACCTTTTTTTAATGAAAAGTCTTCCAAAAAAACAAACACTCTGCGGACTTCAACATCTGCGCGTGGTCTGCGTGGCGCAAACAATAGATGTTAGGAAGTGCTTTTCTGAAAAAACACAAACAACCCCTTAGTAGTTTATGGTAAACAATTGATAGACATTAATATCAATCGTAAAAGAACAACTGATGATCTAAAGCAGCCTCTTCAATTTGTAAGCCAATACAAATGTCCTTTAGTAGAGACTTTAGGTGGTAACCTTTAATATCATCCATTGGTAGCAAATCTTGTTACCAACCTTCAACAAAAAGCCATGGTAGCACTGGTGGGTTGTAGTCATCGGTAGAATCTTACGATAGCACTTTTCGGTGTGGTTGTCATTAGTAAGGAACAATTGATGTTAAGCGTGCATTAGTTTTTGGTCATTGTAGCAAGTTTCATTAGTTGTTTGGTCTTGAGTCTCCATCCGTTCTTCATGCCTTAGATCAGTGGCATTTTGTCAATGATTTACAGCACCCTTAGGGGCGGAACTACATTGGGGAGGACGGAGTCAACAGACGTTATTTTTCTCCGGACATATAATATGTGAATTGCGAATGACACCAACTTTTTTACCATTGATACCATTGTTTTGTGAAAATAAATAGTATTTTTTTCCCATTGCGCATTGTTTTTTTTAAATATATATAAGTTTTTTTTGTAATTTAAAAAAGTAACTAAATAGTTATATAAAAGATTAAATAGTTATTCTTGTGTGAGTTGTTTAGATTATATGATCATAGAATTAAAAACTCATAATCTACTCGATTCCCATTTTCTTTTACCCGTTTATTGTTTAGTTCTATTAGTTGCAAATAAACATATTGGATATCCGTTGAATTATCGTTTATTGAAGTTAACATTAGGTCTATCGGTTGCAACCCGAGAATTGTGAGATGCTTTTAATCAAAGCTTGTGAAAATGAATTTGCATAATCGAATGAATGATGAATATATGAATAATGCTTGTATTTGCTATATTTAAAAAACCAATTCCTTGCAAAAATTATTGTTGAAGATGTGATTGATCGACTTCAAACTATAAAAGCTTGTAGGAAATAACTATAAAAGATATTTTCTTATATTTTAATGACATCGTATTCTTTTTAGTGAAAATTTCTATCATCGTGTGACCCGACTCGACCCGACGCAACCTTTGACTGACGTGAATTGTATGACCTCTAGGTTGTTAGGATCTAAGAACCATATAAACTAACACTATATGAAAAATTCTGGTTGCGCCACTACGCACCACTCAGTAAATACATCATATTCCTATTATCTATTACATTGATTTTCTTCCTACCAAATCTATATAATTTATAAACCCAATAATCGTCATAAGGAGTAGCTTGTAGGTAGCAAGAAGTTACTATTATTCAACGCCATTAGCAGCAACCTACACTAATTAGTCATTGTCCTGAGTTGTTAGTGCGAACTACGACCAATATCTATGTATCTTTTTTCTTCTTTTTGATGCTACATGGGACCAAAAATGTGTGGAAACCACAAAAGTGTCTTTTAGCATGGAATTTGATTAGATTCCTTAAGATGAAAAATCATACGAAAGCAATGGACGTTTTATGTCATTTAGCATGAAAGTTCAACAAGTTTAGTTGTGAATGTTAAAGCTTAATTATAAGTGTTGGTGACATAACAATTAAGGTAACCGACTCTTCCAAAATTATGAAATTTTTTTGGTATTTATAGGTAAACACTAATTAGTGTTTTTAACAAGGTCTATAACAAGGTCAATGAAATTAATAGAAAGATATTTTATTTTCTTGTTGGACGAGACTACAAATTAGTGATTTTAACAGGGTGTATGATTACGATGCTTGAAAGAACCAAATAATTTAACTTCTTACATAGGCCATGCAATCCTCATGGCTTCCATAAAAAGTTTCGCTCGCTCGTAAAATTGTTTATCATAGTTCAACAACAAGAAACACTCATTAAACTATCATAGATGACCATCGGCTCATTGAAAGATTATATATATATATATAATTCCTAGATATCATGTGAGATATTGATATATAAACTTGTTCGAGAATACTTGAGGGTATAGAAAGTTTTTCAAGGTGTTCAAGCTTTTCTTAGCTAGTTTAAGCTAAGGTAGAACCTTAGTTTTATAGTATAACTAGGTTAGTACCCCGTGTATTACACGGGTTGAATAAATAAAATACTAAATAATTAGTAATAAAAATTTATAAATTATAAAATTATGTTTGAAGATAAAATATGATTATAATTACATATGAATAAAAAGATATGATTTTTAAAACGAAAGGTTTGTATCAAAAAGGTTATAATTTTTTTAAAAAAGAAGCGAATTTTTTATTATGTTTCAAAAAGGTTTACTGTTTACTTAAAATTTTATTTTTTTTATTTTTATTTTTTTCTATTTTAACAAAAAGATATGATTTTTAATTTTCTTAATAAAGTTTATTTTTAAAAATATAGCTTGATTTTAATAAATCTAGATGTGAGAGAAAAATGTATCAATTAATAAATTTACTTTTTATTAAGAGAGAGAAATTAGTTTGATTGTTTAAATTATTATAATACCTTTTTAGAGGGAAAATGAATTCATAAAATCTAAATGAATGACATGTGTCAAAAAGATTGTTTAAGAGTATAACAAGTGGCAAAAAAAAACCTTCTTTTATTATACTAGATTAGTACCCCGTGTATTATACGGGTTGAATAAATAAAATATTAAATAATTACAAATAAAAAATTACGAATTATAAAACTATGTTTGAAGATAAAATATGATTATAATTACATATGAATAGCTACTTTACGTAAATAAACAATAATATATTTTCTTAAACTTTTATTTAATAAAAAATGTCGGTTTTAAATATTTTATTTTAAGAAAAATAAATTTATTTAAAAAAAAGTTTGTTGTATTCTGTATTTTATAAAACTTTTATTTTTAAAAAGTGTGTTTTAATAAAAAAATATGTTTTAATTTATTAAATTATATAATTTTTAATATGAAAATGGTATGATTAATATTATTAGTATTCAATATTGTTAATAATAATAAAAAAATGAGAAAGTTAGTATGATAAAACTTACAATTGTGTTAAGTGTTATTTTAATTTTTTTATAGATATAAAGATATATAAATAAATAGATAGGCTAAAAACTAATTCATTAAACAGATTATAGTTAGTAATAAACACAAATAGTTACAGTGTGATATTTTAATATAAGATATGATTAAAATTAAATATGCGTAATAGTTTAATAAATAAAAAAATTATACTATTTTTTAACTCTCTTATCTAAATAAATTTATTTTTAAATATTTGTTTTAAGATTATTTTATAAAAAAATTATTTTTATAAAAATCTTGTTTATTTAAAACTTAGTTTTCGAATTATTCTGATTTTTTTAATAAAACTGCTTTTAGAAAATTTCATACTTTTTATAATTTTTTTAAAAAAGGTCCGATTTAAAATATTATGTTTCAAAAAGGTTTTATAAATATTATTTTTAAAAAAGGACCTATTTAGAAAATTTTATATTTTATAAAAATTTTGTTTTTTTATTATTTCTGTTTTAATAAAAAAAATACAATTTTTAATTTTCTTAATAGAGTTTATTTTTAAAAACATAACTTGACTTTAAATAATCTATATGAGAGAGAATTGTATTAATTAATAAAATTAATATTTATTAAGAGAGAGAAATTATTATTTAAATTACTATTTTATAACTTTTTGGAGGGAAAATGAAGTAAAAGTGTTTAAAGGAATGACAAGTGTCAAAAACATGGTGTAAGAGAATGACATGTGGCAAAAGAAACCTTGTTTTATTATATTCTATAGATGAGAAAAAAATCAAATCATTTAAGTTACTTAAAACAGAAAATAATTGTATTAAATAGAAATTAAATCAATATAAAGATCATTAAACACTTCTTGATTTTCTTAACTAAACTTACTACATCAATCAGCAGCAAACGAGCAGGTTATATAAGGGAACAAAAACAGCATTGTTGTTGCCAAGGAATTATAAGAATTGTAGTGAATGATTGAAAAACATAATTTCATTAACAATTACTTTGGCTTAAATAGGCCAAAATACACAATCAATAATTAACGACCAGCAGGGTCTTATGGCAGAAAATGCGGTGGTCAATACCAACCACAATCCTATCTAAAAGTACACATAACATAAGAAGAAAACTACTAAATACATTGATTATTATTTTACAATAATATTTTCATTAATATGCCCCACAAGATGGAGGAGCCATCAGATACTCCAATCTTGGATCGTAGACGATGAAACGGGGCGGTTCCTAGAGATTTTGTAAGAACATCCACTAGTTGGTCTTTAGAGTGGATGTGTTAAACATATAAGGAACCATTTGCAATTTTTTCGCGAACAAAATGATAGTCAAACACTACATGTTTCATACGTGAGTGGTAGACTAATTGGCACACAAACAGGTTGCACCCACATTATCACAAAAAAAGTGTAGGTGATTTTGACATAAAGAGACCAAGTTCCAAAAGTAAGTTTTGAACCCACAAAAGTTCAGTTGCACCATTTGCTGATGCCTTGTACTCGGCTTTGCAGGAGGAACGAGAGACAAATTTTTGACGTGAGGAGCGCCACGAGAGGATGTTTGACCCAAGATAGATGATGTAGGCAATGGTGGATTGGCCCTATCCGCAATACCACCCCAATTAGAATCGGTGAACGCCTGAAGATCAAGTCAAGTGCCATGGTTGAGAAACAAACCATGATGTATCGTACCCTTGAGTTAGCGAATGACACGTTTTAGTGCTTGCCAATGAAGCTTTGTAGGAGCATGCATATATTGAGAGAGCGTGTTGAAAGCATAGGATACATCAGGTCGTGTAAAGGCAAGGTATTGAAGAGAGCCTATGACCCGTTAACAAGAGTTAGTGTCTTAGTAGAGCTGAGATGGGTAGCAATGGACTTTGCACCATCCGTGCGGAACTTGGGAGGAAGATTCTGAATGAGTATGTTGATATTGGAAAAGGTCATTAACTGTGGGAAAGACTTTTGTTCCAAGAAAGTGATGCAACATACCAAGGTCTTTAATGTAGAATTTGTAGGATAATGCACTAATGACCTGTTGAACGAAATAGTTTGTGTTGCCAATGATAATAATGTCATCAACATAAAGTAGGAAGTAACAAACAATTCCCATGTGATTGTAGATAAAAAAGGATTGATCAGCTAGAGATTTTTAATAACCAAGATGAATAAGGAACTTAGTGAGTGGAAGCATGAGTTGTTTGTTTGAGGCCATAGAGAGATTTTTGAGGATGACAAATGTGTTTGGGAAAATCTGAGTAAAATATCTTGGTGGTTGGTACATGTACACTTCCTCATCTAAAGTACCATGCAAAAAGGCATTGGTAACATCAAGTTGTTGGAAAGACCAATTTTGAGACAAAGCAATGGTAAGGACCAAACAAATAGTTCCAGGTTTGGTGACTGGACTGAGGGTTTCAAAGTATTATTTTCCATATTCTTGGAGGAATCCCTTGGCAAAGAGACAGGCTTTGTATTTATCAATAGATCCATCCACAAGAATTTGACCTGAAACCCACTTCCATCCAATCTATAGTTTTACGCCATTCAAGGTCTTTTAAGGCTTGGGTACTGGTGTTGGGTTCAACTGATGAGGTGAAGTGTGGTGTTTTTAACGGATGTTGAATTAAAATATCTTGGGTTCGGTTTGTGCCGGCGAGGTGGATGGGAAGGTAAAGTATGGAAATTAGGTGGTGAGGATGAAATAGAAGTGGAGCACTAGGCTCCAGTTGGAGTGGAATTGAGTGGGCTGGTGATAGTGGGTTGGGGGATGATGGTGAGTGTGATGGGACAGAGAGAGAGGGAGCTAGGTTGGGATTGGCTGGGTTGTTGGGTTCAGATTCAGGCCTAGAAGAAGTGGTGGAATAGGAGGCCGAGGGTGAGGCTGTTGTTGCGTGGAAAGAGTAGTAGGGAAGTGAGTTATTAGAATAGTTGGAGAAGAAGGAATTCCTAAAAAAGAATCCAACAGTAGGAATGTAAAGGTAAGGAATCCAAAGTATGGAATCGAAATTTGGTCTCCACAAACTCGACATGATGGGAATTATAAAGATGACAAGTTGTAGGAGCATAGCATTTATAGACTGATTTGGAAGGTGAGTACCCAAAAAAAGTGCATTGCTCGGAGCGGGGATGGAGTTTGGATTTTGCATATGGGTGAAGCCACGAGTAGCATAGGCATCCAAAAGGTTTTAGTTTGGTGTAGGTTGGGTTTTTATGGATGAGAAGAGTATAAAGGGCGCTGAAATCAAGGATGGGAGTGAATAAACGATTTATCAAATAAACGGAGGTATGGAAAGCGTGCATCCAAAATGTATGTGGGAGTCGTGCATGATGGAGGAGAAATAATCTGGTTTCTATAATATGCTAGTGTCAACGTCCGGCAACACCATTTTATTCAGGAGTATGAGGTGGGGTAGTATAGTGGGAGATTCCTTGGGATTGAAGATAGGTAGTTAACCCAATATATTTGCCACCATTGTCGGTAAAAAGCGAGATTAAAAGTTTTTGAAAGAATTTTTCAACAAGCATTTTGAGTTACGAACACATCATATTTGTGCTTCATTGGGTATAGCCAAGTATACTTAGTACGAAAATCAACAAAGTTCACATGGTAAGTGAAAGCGTCAATAGATTTTTCCACCGGTCCCCAAATATCCGAGTAGATTAATTGTAACGATTTGGTGGTTGTAAATGAATTCATGCCAAAAGATGCTTTATGAATTTTATTAATAGAACATGAATTACAATGAAATTTTTGGAAATTGAAATTTAAACCTAAGCATTTGGCTATTTTCTTGAAAATCCAAATAGACGGGTATCCAAGCTTGTGGTGCCAATCAAAAGGTGATGTGGTGGACACCGCAACTTTTTTAAGGCGACGAAGTAAGATTTGAATAACAGACATCAAGGTAGTTCTCTCGCTACAATAGACGTGCCCCCGTGCGAAGATCCTTGATAAAGAAATGAGTGGGAAAGTATTCCACCAAAATATGGTTAGTTTTACATAATTTAGCAACCAATATAACTTTATTTTCGAAATAAGGAATGCATAAGACATATTTTAAAGAAAGAGAACCATATGACATCGGAAGATATGATTGACCAACATGAGTTATGGTAATAGTATTACCAATTCCAATAACAATTTCGTGGGGTCCGCCATATTCGGAGACAAAGTGAAAAGACGCACGGTCGGGATCAACATGGTTTGAGGCACCGGTGTCGAACATGTAAGACGAGGTGGTGACATTAGCGGTTGGTAAGGCCTTCTGTGAGTTCACGAAACTTCTTGTTTGAACTTGATTCTTGGGAAGAAACTTAGCAATTCCTACATTCTTTCGCTTCATGTCTTGCAAAATGGCAAAACTAACAATAAACATTAGAACGACTTTTGTAGGTACCACAACTGGAGGTAGTGCTCAAGGGAGAGTGAGAGTTTTTGTTGTTGAAGTTTCCTTGACAGTAGTTATGGTAGGTTAGGGTGGAACAATTGTTGGATTGAGTTCTTGATCATAATCCTTGAGTTTCTCGAATAGCTCTAAGAAGGTAATTTTGTGTAAAGTAGGCGAAGGGAGGTTGCAATGGGTTTGAAGGCATCACCCAGTTGGCAAAGAATATGAACATAAAGATCCTCATCCTTGAGTGGGTTTTGCACCAAGGCGAGTTCATCAGCAATTGATTTCATGTCATGTAGATAGTCAATAACAGTTCGGTTTCCTTTCAGGTTCGAAGCCAGTTTGGATTTGAGAGAGATAAAACAATATCAAGATGTATTTTCATAGCTTGAAAGGAGCCATTCTTGAGCATGTTGGGAGGTGTCAGTAGAGGCGATTATCGACTGGATAGTCGGTGAGCAGCTACCAATTAGGGCGGACAGAATGGTCTGGTCTTGGCGGTACTTGTGAGCAACTTAAATGTAGTGTTGTTGAACTCCATTATCAACAACATGCCCTTAGTTGTTTTCCTGATATGTCATTGGTAATCATTATCATCACCAACAACCCATGAGTAAGAATAAGTTTCTATTGAACCACACTAAAAAAATTTAAATGTTAGACTTGAGAAACTGATAAATAAAAATAAGATATTTGCTAATAAATAAACCATTCCAAACCAAAAAAACTAATTAAAGCAAAGAATGCATAAGAGCATCTCCAATGGCTTATTTTTGGAGTGTTTCTGGACCAAAAATTCCAGCTCGATCACACCCCTCTATTGTGAAGTTCATTTTTTTAGGGTAGATGTTCAAGAAGATGAACACCAAAACCATCTGTGATTATCACGTTTTCAAGGGGATGGGCTAGGGCTGGGTTTTAATATTAAAAAAATAATATATTTATATTAATAAAATATTTAGTTTTTCAAAATTTAATTGATTTAAATTTTCAAAAAATTATAACGTACTCATAACGGCTATATGCAGTTTCAAGTTTTTTAATTTTATCTTTTTAAATTTTAAATTTCCCCCCAAACGACCATATTTTTAAATTTTAAATTTTTTTAAACTTTCTCGTGATGGATATATCTTTTAAAATTTCTCATTATTTCTAAACTTTACATAAAAATGAGTTCAAATGGTGATGAAAGTCCACCCATTTCACCTCCTGGTTCACCTTTTATTGATTTTATGCATGTCGCTTTAAAAGAATTGATAAATGATGTTGAAAAAGCTTATGTAGAAGTGATGAAAGCTCATGCTGCTGAAAGTTCTTGAATCACAATAAGAAAACGTACAAGTATACCAATGGATCACGAAGAGAGGGATAAGCGTATTTGGAATGACTAGTTTTCTGGATTGGTGTACCCCGAAAGTTATTTTAGACGAAGGTTCCGGATGAGCAAACAACTTATCAATCGAATTGTTGAAGGTGTGTCCAATCATTCTTCCTATTTTCACCAAAGATATGATTGTACGGGTAGAAAAGGTCTTTCGCCAATACAAAAATGCACTGTTGCCATACGGCACTCGGCACATGGTACAGCTGTTGATCTATGTGATGAATACATACGAATTGGTGAAAGTATTGCTACCGAATGTCTACAAAATTTTTATAGATGTTTTATTGAAGTTTACTTTGAAAAGTATATAAGAAGGCCAAACACTTCCGACATAAAACGTTTGCTAGAAGCACATTCTATCAAGCATGGGTTTCCCGGAATGCTAGGAAGCAGTGATTGTATGCACTAGGCTTGGAAAAATTGTCCAGTTGCATGGAAAAGTCAATACACATTTGGTGACCATGGATATCCCACCATTATGCTAGAGGCGGTTGCATCATATGATCTTTGGATCTGGCATGCATATTTTGGAGTGGCGGGCTCTAACAATGACATTAATGTGCTCAATCAATCTCCTGTATTCAACCAAGTCTTACAAGGTAATGCTTCTCCATGCAATTTTATAGTAAATAGAACTCCAAACACAACATGTTATTATCTTGTAAATGGTATATATCCTGAATGGGCTACACTAGTGAAAAGCTTCACATATCCACAGATCGAAAAAATGAATGAATTTAAAAAGTAACACGAGTCCGCAAGAAAGGATTTCGAGATAGCCTTTGGTGTCCTCCATGCTCGATGGACAATCGTACGTTGTCCCGCAAGAGCTTGGAGCTTGCAACATCTAATTGATATCATGAATGCATGTATTATAATGCATAATATGATTGTAGAGGATGAAGGCTATGCTATATGTGAGTGGTCGGGTGATGATGATAAAGATGGGCCAATAATTTATGACATGGAGCTCCAATAGGATTTCAAACTTATTTGCAAAGGTTTAAATTTTTACTTAATCAAGAGGCGCATCATGCACTTCGGGCTGATTTGGTGGAACATATCTCGTCTCTTAATGAATAAGTATTATAATGTTTAGTTACTGTAATGTGATGTTATTGTAGTGTGTATTATTATGGTAATGTTTTAGTCTTATAACTTTTATTTATTTTAAGATTGTTTGAATTCCTAATTTACTATCTATAAAATTTAAATTTTAAAATTTAATTGTTTACAATAAGTTTTAAATTTTAAATTCCCCTCAAAACATCTATTAATTATTATTTATTAAATTTAAAGTTTGAATTTCAAATTCCCCCCCCCCCCCCCGAAATAGATTTTAAACAATTTTGAATTTCCCCCTGCTCAAACTCCCGCCTCTCAAACCACTATAAATATCATACATTCATTTATATTTTTCACACTCTCAAATCTTCTTTCTCTTTCAAGAAAAACATGAATTTAAACATGAATTCATTTTTACAATTGTTAAACGATTCCAATCACCCAAACCCAAATTCAAACCCAAACCTAAACCCGTATTCATTTCCAAACTTTGGATATTCCCAGTTCCAAGGATATCCGAATCAACAATTCCCAAATCCTACGTTCTCTCAGTTTCAAAATCCAGGGTTCTCTCAATTTCCAAATCTTGGATTATCTCAATTCCCAAATCTAGGGTTCTCTCAATTTAAAAATCTTGGGTTCCTCAATTCCCAAATCATGGGTTCTCTCCATTCACCAATCTACCTCTAACTCAATCTCTAGTTACCACAAAATCTCTAGCCATTTCAACAACACAAACATCCACTTTGGCACCACATAGTGTTAGTGTGGATGAATCTCCATCCCCTTACATGAAGACCAACAAAAAGAAGAAGAGAAAAGCGGTTGCATCCTCAGAGCAACCAAAAGGTAGATCATGGTCATCTGAGGAAAAAGAAGTGCTCACTAAAGTGTGGCTACATATTTCAAATGACTGTATCATCGGGAACTCTCAAAAGAACAATGACTTTTGGAAGAGGATCCATACATACTTCAAACAGGGTAGCAATATGGTGAGAACAACGGATAACCTACATTCTTACTAGCATATGATAAAACGAAAGGTGACTATATTCAACGGCATCTACATTCAACTATGAAAACAAAAAATAAGTGGTTGTTCTGATTATCAATTGATTAGATGTGCTTGTGAGATGTATGAAGCCTCAGAAAGTACGCAATTTATGTACGATCATGTTTCGATCCTTCTCAAATACGAGTCGAAGTGGAAATAACAAACAGGTCTTGAGCACAGTCAAAGTGTAAGTGGTAAAAGATCAGCTGATAATATTTTATCTGAAGCTAATAACTACTTTGACCTCAATGATGACAATGAATTAACGATTGATGGTTATTGGAATAAAGTTGAAGAACTTCCTCGTCCAATGAGCACAAAGAAGGCTAAAGTTAAGTGTAAAGTCAAATCTAAAGCTGACTCGTTACAAATAAATGAGGTTATCAAACGCTTTCAAAATTTAACAGAAATAAGAGAATCCATCATTGGTGAAATTGAATCCAAAATACGTGAATATGTTGATTTTAAGCGGAAAGATGTTCAAACCCGTGAACAAGAGATCGCACTACGTGAACAAGAGATTGCACTGCGTGAACAAGAAATATTCTTTTTAAGGATACAACCTACATGAATCCCGACCAAATCGCATTCTATAAAAAAATCTGTGACAAAATTAGGGCAAAGTATGATATTTAGGTAGTTTAATTATCGTATCGTGTAAGTTATGTAATATTTGGTAATTATCACTTTTAATTATATAATGTTTGAATTTCAAGTTTTCAATATTTAGAATTTTCCCTCTTATAAAAAATATTTAAATTTTAAATTTTAAATTTTAAAATTTCCCTCTAAAAAGTATTTAACTTTTATATTTTAAAATTTTAAGATTTCCATCCAAGAAAAGACATATAAATATTTCATTTATATTTTATATTAATATATAGGATTGGTAATTAAAAATAAATGTAAAAGATGATAATGATGTGGCAGTATTTTTAGGTGTTTTTAAGTTTTACTATTGGAGAGGTTTTTGGAGTTTTTGAAAAATGAGTGGTTTTTAGATGTGACTGCTGACAAGACATGTTTTTTAATGTTTTTTGATTTCACCATTGGTGATGGTCTAACACTTATAAGAAGAAATAAATACAAATAGCTAACCAACCAAAGGTGATTAGGTAGCTCTTCTCATAATTAATAGAATAATTGATGTAAATTATCACAAGTAAACACTAGTTTAATATTGAAGATAAAACTACTCGTTGGTATATACTCATAAGAATATTAGCAAAGAACACCTTATAAGCCCATCTAATAAGTTTTTGTTCAATATTTAAGCATATTATCAAAGAACACCTTATAAACACTAGTTACTTCATGTTGGAGGATCACCTAATTTTCCACTAAAAATTTTATCTAATATTTGATTAATAGCACATAAATTACAACCAAATGATATATATAGACTAGCTAGATTTATCTAAACCATCGATGTTAGTTTAGAGTTCATGAATTGCATCCTACGAATGGAAACTTTTGTGTCCAAAATGGATGTTGCTCGCTGCTGGTCTATAACAATGTGTTAGGGTTTAGGGTTTAGGGTTTAGGAATGTGTTATTCGCCAACAGACCAGTTTACTTTTAAAAGCCTCACTTGATGAATCATAACTCTGGCGTAGGTGTTTGTGGCATACAAACTTTAAAAACATGAATAACTTGGTCAAAGGAACCATGTGATTGGTTTAACTCAGAATGAATTTCATTACATTGACCATTGTTTTGCATGTCTCAAAGGGAAACAACACAAAACTTTCCACAAGCCTAAGGTTGTGAATTCAAACAACACTTAATTAAAGATACTTCATATGGATCTTCTTGGCCCAACTCACATCATGAGCATAGGCAAAAAGCAATATTGTTTGATTATTATTGATGACTATTCAAGGTTTGCATAAGTTTTCTTCTTAGTTCGTGAGAATGAATCAACCCAAATCATCTGTCACACCCTCAAAATCCACGCGGGGGTTTAACCGCGAGTCATGTGAACAAACCAGGATCCAAGTCATTAGTTACTTAGAACAACTCTATATGTAATATTAAAAACAAATCCAGAGTTTAAACTTTTAAAACATTGCCGAAGCATTTGGTAAATATTTCAAACCCAATTCAAAAAATATAAACTGCGCAAAACATGCGCCAAAACCACTGTACGTAAGTATGCAAGAAGTCAAAAGTCAATTAATGTGTGTTCAAAGTATGCTAGACACGTGCGTGATCCTACGAGCAGCAGCTAATAACGACCTGAGAAAAGCATACTAAAAGTGTCAACACGACGGTCGATGAGTTCAAGAGTTTGTAATCATCATAACAGTAGTGTTTGCAAAATATAAACAAGTGCATTGAAATAGATAGTTAGTCTAATTTCATTAGTAATAACCAATAGTTATTTCGCGATCGAAGCTGACTATGTTTGTCAGTTTGCCTCGCGACACGACATACAAGTTCGTGAAGATGTTAGTCGTTTAGGACAATATTGCACCCGCTTGACCTCCAGTCGTATGGGTGGGGCTTGTCAGACCCAGTAGTACTACCCAAGATTTCCTGCTAGTTTCCTTAATTAACGATCCAAAGGTCTTTTAATGGTATACAGCACTATGTTATACTATGTACATTTCATAATAGTAAAGCATTTGTAAGAGTATGCTATCTCCTCCAAAAGAGAGTGTATAAAAAGTAGGGCATGAACTCACCTGGTGCGCACACGAACAATAAACTCAAAGCTAACGTTGAGTGGAAAGACAACCCGTCAAAGGTTACCTAGAACATGTGAGTGCATAAGTACGTGCAACCGGAGAAACATAACAACCGAAAGTGTTCAACAACATATTAACCCTAAGGTTTTGGAAACTCAACAACACATTTGACCTAATTGACCCTTTGGTGACATGTTAATTGATATCTAGTTTGATCAAGTTTAGCAACTCATTGCACACGATTACCATGTAGGTTATTCACGTATATCTCATCATCAATCTTAGGTTCTACCAAGGTCATCATACCAACATAGATTATCATATCAACATATTTTAACATTCAACATAGATTATCATACAACACATGCAAATCTAAACCAAATGTCATGCTCAACACAAACATAATTACATCACCACTAGCAAATCATACATTGAGTTTAATCATGCACTACATACCATGTGAAGCCACTCATGACTTCATACCCTAAATCCTGCCAATCCTACTAAGTAGGGGCCTCAGATTCGCACTCGTGTATGACGATCATTAACACGTCACTCAACAACATTCACACCAACTAACATACACATCCATGATCTATTATAATTCGAAACATGATTCCATCATCTCTCACATAACCCACTATCTTACAATATTCCATAGAACCTAGATTTCTTAAATAATCCATCAAACATCCACATGATCCAATTAAAACATTCCAACACATTAGACATCATCAACAAGCATTCTAGCATGATCCTAACATCATAAACATGCTCAGTTCACAACATCTAATGATTCATATCAATAAAGTTTCCCTTTCGGGAATGTAACACCAAAAATCAATCTATCATCCACTTTATTCATAAACTCATCAACTTTATACCTAATCAAGTTCATAATAATCATCTAGACATGATAAACATCATCAATTCATCATAACTCCCAAACCACATGCATAAAAGTTATTACTTTTAGCAAGGTATGAACAACGCATCCAATCCATGAATTTCTTGCATAATCTACGTAAACTTGCATCAATACAATACAACTAACACCAAAACATCATCAAACAATATTAAGTTCGACATTCATCATTTTAATTGAACTAGGGTTCTTCTTGAATCAAAACAATGAAAACCAATCAAAATCTAACCTTTAATCGCGTATGAATCAAGGAATGTCACTTGCTAACACTATGTATTGCTCAAACCACACCAAAATCGATTTTGAATTGTTGTTTCTTGATCAAAATCGCAAGAATGGGGGTGTGGGGGAGGGTTTGCGGGTGAATGGGGTTAGGGATGGGGGGTTAGGGTTTGATTTTGGTTTATATATGGTAAGTTTTTGAATAAAATTCCCCTTGATGTTTTCTAATTTGTAAAACTAATCTTTTTTTAATCTTTTAAATAGTTTTTCATCTTATAAATCATGAAATTTATTAACTAACACAATATCATGAAAGCCAATTGATAACTACCATCCATAAGCTCATGCATTGCATCTAGTCACATTGTAAAACGTAACACATAAAATGATGCTCAACATCTTGATTCACATAATCACATAATTGAAATCAAAATTATAAATTAAGTTATTATTTGTTAACCATAGTTAATTTTTGTTTGGTCACCAACGTTCAACGACAACTAGTGTGTGCTCACGACATGTTTATGCAAGACCTAACAAAACTAGCGGAGTTTGGTAACGGAAAATTACCACATTTCACATCATCAAAGACTTTATCATCGAGTTTGAAAATCAATTGCATTTCGAAGTAAAATCAATCAGACGTGATAATAAAGGTATTGCTCATAAATTTAGTGCAGCTAGAACTCCTAAACAAAATAGAGTAGCTGAAAGAAGATTTAGGAATACTAATTGAAACAACAAGAAACATGTTGGCTAATGCTAAACTACCAATCACCTTTTAGGCAAAAGCTATAAACACACCCTCTTATGTGCAAAATAGAACACTAATAGTCAAATAAAGCAATAGAATTCCAAATGAACTATTGTTTCATCAAAAACCTTTTATTGGGTTTTTCAAGTCATTTAGGTGTCTTGTTGATGTAGATTATCGTGGTCTACTCAAAAACAATTTATATTTAAGACTTACCTCACCTATACTGATACGGGTAAGTAAGGTCGTCTTCACGAGAAATATGTGAAAAGTATAACTCTAGTTCAATGATTTTAATTTTATAAAGAAACTAACTTTGAATTAGTAATTGATTTAGAAAACAAGATTGTAAATTTATAAACTTGATTGGTTTTGAAAACAATAATTAGAAGAATGATCCACTCCGGGTTTTAGGTTCGTAAAACAAAGTTGTAACCTAGTTATTCTTAGCAAACAATCACATAGACATAATTGTATTGGTTGTATTGATTTCAGTGATAGAGATGGAACGGGTTGTAAACGGGCCTATTCACAAGCTACCAATTTCAATTTGCTAATCAAAACCTAAAACTCCAAACGCTCATGATGTAAAGAAACCAAAAACTGATGAGTATTAGATTAAGATTCAAAACAAAAAAAAAACATTTAAAGTAATCAACCAATAAATGAAATCATATGGCTTAACATGCCAATCAAAACTTCAACACAATCTAAGAACAAATAAAGTTAAACAATGTCATAAACACAAACCCTACACCCGGAGAAGATCACGGGTGATTTAGCCTCTCATAGTCGTCATGGAATCGAAATCGGTTATGGCAGGAGTTGATTGCATGAAAGGATTGATCCGTAGTTGTTCTTTGCTCTCAAAATTGCTCCTTGAATGCCCAAAAACGACTTCGAGAAGAGCCTCTTTCGCAGCCCCTTTTTATTCCTTAAATTAGGTCACAAAACCTTAAATTCCGCGTATCTGACAGCACAAGGATGTAATTTACTTCCTCAGGGACGTAGTTTACATCCATAGGGACGTAATTTACTTCCTCACGGATGTAATTTACTTCCACCCCCCCCCCCCCAAATCAGCACTTTTTCCTTCTATTATGCATCCTAGTTTGCGTGCATCTTGATCATACCTAGGACGTAATTTACGTCCTTAGGGACGTAATTTACGTCTCCCTTCACTTTTTCTTGATTTTTTCTATTTCTCAAGGGTTTCCTTCTTCGTGAGCTTCCGACTTCCATTCTAACTCTCGAAAACATCCAAAATATGTCCGTTTTAGCTCGGCACGCCTGAAAATCAATTAACTCTCAAAGTAATTGTTCCACTATATTAAACACATAAAAACACATAATTAAACATTTTAAACTAGTGAAAAACGCCTACACATCACATCCCCACACTTGAGTTTTGCTTGTCCCAAGCAAAATTATCATGCAATTATAGAAACCCATATTATATAATTTCCTTTTCTTATATCAACTCTTAATTAAGGTCCAAGGGCACACTATTATTTACAAAACTTCCAATGTTCAATAGCTTTACATTCTAGAAAGTAAAATGATATGCAAGTAAAAACAAGAAACACCCAACTAAACCTAACTTGCTTCTAATTTTTAATTACATGCACACACCCCTCACAATGGTTCACTCCTCTCGGCTATATATCTAGACTAGCAAAAAATGTACTATTATAATCACTCAATGACCATGTATGCACCCCTATTAGCATAAGCTTGTATCACAATCACACCTCCATCAACTTACATAGACATTACACATATCAAAAGGACTTACGGGTTTTAGGCTTAGGTAAAGGTATAAACTTTTGGCTTTTTAGAGTGGCTAAAATGAAAAAAACACATATCAGACAGTTAATTAATCTTTATTACATATAACTAATCAATTTGGGTAACTTTTGACCGATTATTGAACAACTTCCATATTATTTTTCTTTTTTTTTATTTTTTTTCTTTTTTTCACTTTTTTTAATCTATTGCTAAGGTCTGCAAACAACTAATAACTTTGGTTTTCTGCATCAGGTTGAAAAAACTAATTTGAGGCTCAACATGGCTACTAAGGGGTATAACTGGATCAAGATAATCAAATATTAATAAGCAAAAAGGTATCCTAACTTGCCTTCATCCTCTATGTGCAACAGTCTAGTCCATGGTCTTGGTGTGCATCAAGTAACACAAGTTCTACAATAGAAGTAGCATATGGCCTACTCTCCAACAAATGAATTCATATAAATGTGTTTTAAAGAATAGTAGGCTCAAAATCTCACCAAGTAGGAAGTAGGGCTGCCGATGTGCACATGTAATTATAATACTATAAGCTTGTTAACCCTAGTTAGGCATTCCTACACCTTTTATAAACTACTTGCTAGAAACACTTTATCATGCAAGTTAAAGAATATGACTATGACCAAGGATCTAAACCAATCCGTTAAATCTGAAAAGGAGAAATTTTTCAAAAAAATTTCAAATTTGTTCAAATTTTCGTCTCTTCATATATTGTTTCTCCCTAGGGTTTCCCATCCCCACACTTAGGATACATTGTCCCCAATGTATGAGTTGGTTTATTTGACAATTCCAATTCCCATTCCAGTTCAACCATGAGACCCAAACACATCATATAACACAAATATAAACTTAAACATAAACATCACAATCCCGATCTCATTACCATTTAATACCCTCAAAAACAAATAAAGTGAAATTAAAGTCAAAGAAAGCATACATGGACCTGATCGAAGATAACCGAATGTGTCTCAATGTTGTTATATAGGGGATGTGGGTAGACCTTTCCAAACACATCCTCAAGTATGCTCTTAAAATTTCATGTGTTTCCTCACACTTGCGTGTTTGCATCTGCTGATTAAACTAAAAAGAAAAAACAAAAACAAAAAAACAAAAACTAAAAGAATAAATAAACTCATTTTGGTAGGAATCACGGTTGCATTTAGCATATGCAACAAGCCTTTTAAACCCCTTGATAGGCTCGAGTGGACGAGTGAAGTCTCGTGAGGGTTTCCGGTGAACACACCCACAAAGCTCAAAACACTTAAGAAAAAAATAAAAAAACTAAAAATTTACAAAATAACTTAGGTTGGCTCCTAAGTAGCGCTAAGTTTTAGGTCTTCAACCATACCATACCTATCACCACTCACGGTGGTCGAAGTGCACATTTTCTTATCGAGTTCCCAACAAATGCTCGGTAATTAAGATGGTTGTTCCAAAAAATTTTCGCACTAATTGGCATGTAAAATGAGGGGTTGTTGCGAAGCCACTTCATAATGATTTGACCAATGTCTTGCAATTTCACTTTTCTTTTCTTTCTCCTCAAACTCTCATCTCCAATTTTGTTAGTTAAAGTAACCACTACAATATGAGGGTCATGATAAACTTTTATTGCATCAATCTTTGGTTCGAGAGGTGCATTGTGTTCATGTGGAAACAAACTGTTTTCTTTGTTCACCAAAGGATCTCTAACCTCTTCTTTAAATTCATCTTTATCCACGTCTAGTGCAATTATCAACTCATTATCAAGTGAACTAATCTCATTCTTATTAAGATTTTGCGCATGATCCTTGGTTGTTACCTCAACCATGATGGTCTCACCCTCAAATTCTTCAACAATCGAGGAACTCGACGTGGTATTATTCTAAATAACCTCCTCCTCAATTTGTGAAGATATCCATGCTTGTTTTGCCTGAAACCTTTCAATACGTGAAAGGCCTTGCTGACCAATTTGTTGTTCCTTCCATAATAGATCATACTTGTAATCTAACAAATTTATACGATCTTGCTTTGACTGATTGGGTTTTTTCAACTCTTGCTCAATTTGGGACAAATGTGATTTTCTTAAAGATTTCAAGACACCTTCAGAAGGATAAGCATTTGTGCGTGACCTAGGTTGTTGCATTGAGCATTGGTAGTAGGTCTCTTGATTATAATCACCCTGATTATAGTTACCTTGAGTATATTCTTGAGGATTCTCGTATGTCGGATGAGAATAGTCGTAGCCATAATCGTTATACTCTTCATGGTAACTTGAGCTCTGTTCTAACTCCAATTCATAACTATTGCAATCCTAGTCTTGTCTTGAATAATCTTTCATTCTCAATTGATAATATTCTTGATTATCCGGTGGAAGTGACTCATAGTATGGATAAGTTGAGTGTGTATCTTCATCGTTCTCATAATTTGTCATCATATATCCTTTCCTTCCGATGGTATCACTTTCACAATCCTTATATGTTCTATATCTCTTATGGAACACATGACATTCTTGAACCCAGTGAAATTGACTCCCGCAACATATGCATGGATCATAATCTTCATCCCAATTCATGATGCAATTAAAATTCTTTGATATTCTATTATGAAGACAAAATGATTACCCAGATATTTGCACAATGTTGTCACCTACACAAGCAAACACACCTGAGTAGCACTGTCTTAATAAATACGACACAAAAAAACAAAAAAAGATAAACAAAACAAAACATATGAACTAAAAACACTTTGCGCACTAATTCCCCGGCAACATGCCATTTTGATGTAGATTGTCATCTTCTACTCAAAAACAATTTATTTTTAATACTTAGCTCACCTATACTAGTACGGGTAAGTAAGATCGTCTCCACGAGTAATATGTGGAAAGTGTAACTCTAGTTCAATGGTTTTGATTTTATAAAGAAACTAAATTTGAATTAGTAATTGATTTAGAAAACAAGATTGTAAATTTATAAACTTGATTGGTTTTGAAAACAATAATTAGAAGAATGATTCACTCTGGGTTTCAGGTTTGTAAAACAAAGTTGTAACATAGTTATTCTTAGCAAATAATCACATAGACATAATTGTATTGGTTTGATTGATTTCAGTGATAGAGATGGAACGGGTTGTAAACGGACCTATTCACAAGCTACCAATTTCAATTTGCTAATTAAAACCTAAAACTCACAACGCACATGGTAAAGAAACCAAAAACTTATGAGTATTAGATTAAGATTCAAAACAAAGAAAAACCATTTAAAGTAATCAACCAATAAATGAAATCATATGTCTTAACATGCCAATCAAAACTTCAACCCAATCTAAGAACAAACAAAGTTAAACAAATGTCATAAACACAAACCCTACACCCGGAGAAGATCACGGGTGATTTAGCCTCTCATAGTCATTATGGAATCGAAATCGGTTGTGGTAGGAGTTGATTGCATGAAAGGATGGATCCATATGTGTTCTTTGCTCTCAAAATTGCTCCTTGAATGCCCAAAAATGACTTCGAGAAGAGCCTCTTTCGCAGCCCCTTTTTATTCCTTAAATTAGGTCACAAAACCCTAAATTCGCGTATTTGATAGCATAGGAATGTAATTTACTTCCTCGGGGATGTAGTTTACGTCCATAGGGACGTAATTTACTTTCTCAAGGATGTAATTTACTTCCCCCCCCTCAAATCAGCACTTTTTCCTTCTATCATGCGTCCTAGTTTACGTGCATCCTAATCACACCTAGAAGTAATTTACGTCCTTAGGGACATAATTTACGTCCCCCTTCACTTTTTCTTGACTTTTTCTATTTCTCAAGTGTTTCCTTGTTTGTGAGCTTCCGGCTTCCATTCTAACACTTGAAAACACCCGAAATATGTCCGTTTTAGCTCCGCACGCCTGAAAATCAATTAACTCTCAAAGTAATTATGTTCCACTATATCAAATAATAATTCTTCTCCAGAAAATAGATCAAATGGATCAACTGAAGTGGAGAAAGATGATTTCCAAATAATGCAACCATTATCTTCTCCTTCTCAAACTTCAACTGTTCCATTAATCGTTTATCCTCCAAGACAAACAACCATTGAAAGTGTTTCAACAGCAGATGGTCCAAGCACTATGAAGACCTAACACATCTCTAGAAGTTTAACAAAATGCACTTGGTCTAGAAGTTATTGATCATGTAGAGAAGGCAAATGACGAAACCTATCAGAGTGCTTTTAATTCAGATGCTTAATATGAGAAAGCCTTTCACTATTTTCATGATTCTTGCACACACTTTCATCATGAAGACACCTCTTACCATGTTAATCTGAATGACATAAATCTTGATGTATCTATTTAAGATGATTTTATTCTAACATTACAGGTACACAAAAATTATATAGAATCAAAAATCATTGGTGATTTGAATAAAAGAGTGATAAAAAAACAAGTCCCAACATATGTTTGCTCTCCTATGTCCTTTTTCAAATTATTCCAAAGAACATCAAGGACGCTCTTTAAGATAATAGGTGAATTGAGGCAATGGAGGAAGAGTTGCTTTAGTTCAAGAAAAAAAAAGTATGGCAACTGGTTGATCTTCTAAAAAGACACTATTTTATTAGAACCAGATGGCTATACTAAAACAAAACAGATAATAAAGGGATTGTGATAAGAAATAAAGCATGATTAATTGCCCAAGATTACACACAAGAAGAAGGAATTGATTATGATAAGGTGTTTGCACTTGTTTCCGGACTTAAAGCTATGAGAGTTTTCGTTGCATATTATGCATCCATGCAGTCCACTATTTACCAAATGAATGCCAAGTGTGCCTTCTTATACGAAAATATTGCATAAGAAGTCTATGTGAGACAGCCACCAAGATTTGAAGACCCGTATTTCTCTCATAGCATGTGAAACCTTGACAAAACTTTATATAGTGTACATCAAGCTCCTTGGAATTGCTATGATACATTATCATCATTTCTTCTTCAACATGGGTATGGGCATGGAAAGATTAATCACACTCTTTTAGAAAAAAAAAAATAAAGGGCATGAACCGTTGCTTGTCCAAATCTATGTGGATAATTTCATATTCGACTTTAAAAACAAACAACTCTACAAAGAGCTAAAAAAACTAATGCATTCAAAGTTCCAGATGAGTGTGATGGGTGAACTTGCTTTCTTCTTGGGATTGCAGGTGAAGCAAACGAATGACATGATCTTTATTAACCGGTCAAAGTATGTTGACTCTATGTGGAAGAAGTTCCATCTTGCAGATTGTCAGTCTATCAGAAATCTAGTGAATACGAAATTGAAGATAGGACCAATCTAGATAGCAAAGCTGTTGAACAAACTTATTATTGTTCTTTGATTGGTTCACTCATGTATCTCACTACTAGTAAACCTAACATTATGTTGGGTTTGTTTGTGTGCTAGGTATCACGAAGATTCAAAGGAATCACATGGTCAATGCTATTAAATGCATCTTTAGATACCTTGAAGGTAAACCAACACTTGGTTTATGGTATCCTAAAGAAGGTGACTTCAACCTATGTGCATACACATATAGTGATTATGGAGACTACAACTTCAACCGGAAGTCCACATCTAAAGGTTTTTAATTCATTGGTCAAAGACAAGTATTATGGAAATGCCCAAGTAGCAGACAAACATGTCACTTTCAACTTCAAAAGCCGAGTACATTACAGCATCTGTTTGATGATCTCAAGTTCTTTGAATTTAACACCAGATGCTTGACTATGGGTTTAATTTCTTACACACGCCAATTCACATTAACAATCCAACTTCTATGTATATAACTAATAACCCCGGTATGATACTTAAAAACAAAACGCATTGAGATAAAATATCAATTTTTGAGAGATTGTGCTAAAAAAAGGGTTGATCAAGTTGATTCAAGTTCATATTGATAATAAACTAGTTGATTTATTTACTCGAGCATTTGACCCTAGTAGGTTTAAATTCCTAATACAATCAATTGGCATGATTAATCTTGAATGAAAAAACAAAAATATAATAATTTGAATATCTTTTTGACACATCACATCTTTTTACTTTAGAAACATCAAAACCCAAAACATTTCAAAATTAAAACAAAATACAAAAAGAAGTCTTTATTTCATTAATAAAGAATAAGTCTTAATATTAAATAAGATATGATAGTACATTAGTCTTTACTCCATGCACAATGCTATTTTTCAAACCTAATAAAGACTGACATAACTTTTTTTGATGTGTGCGTAGGCTCAACTTGGATTGGAAGATACATGGCTCTATGATGAACTAAAGCTCATATTCTACTATAAAGCCATCATCTTTCGGTATGGGTAAGTATTAACATATTCAAGTAAGAATGTGTGTGTGTGTATTTACCTAAACACACTAGGAAATGATATTTCATGAAGTCTCATTAACCTGCATTAGTTTCTTTTGTGTTTTGCTAAGTAAAGACCTAGAGTAAACAAGGCATCAACTGTTGATACCTAAGATCTAAAAAGAAACCCAGTGTGGATCACATCCCAAAGTGGATGAAATAAAAGTTTATCTTGGACTACATTCTAAAGTAAAAAAATCAAAAGAATCCCAAAGAGTATCAAAATGAATGAGGATAAAAGATTGAATTACAATGAGGATCCAGCTACCCTTTAATAACAATGAGAAATCATAATTTAAGTGACATAGTCATGTAAGATGTGATAAAGTTCTATCATGTATTCCATGCTTGTGATTGATCTTTTTATTATTTTGAGTATGAGCTACCTAGTGAATATTTAATCCACTCAAAACATGATAAATATCACAAAGTGTAAAGAAGATAAACTAATGCATGAGCTTAAAAGGACAAACATACCCGCAATCAATATGTTTATGAACATGTTTTTCTTACTAAATTTACTTGGATTTGTGAATGATTTAGATTGATATGATCTCATTCAAGGTTATATTCTACATGCTTGAATAGATTATATATCAAAAATACAAAAAGATTTTGTGTGTAGCATTTTAGTTTAAGATGTGGTAAATGAAAATTTTCAATTCTTAAATCTTCAAAGTTTTTATTCTTGATGGATATAAATTTTAAGGGGAGTAAATAAAATTTGAAAATATGAAAACAATAAAAAAATATAAAAAATACAAAAATATTCAAATTTCATGTTTTTATAAATTTTTTTATATTTGAAAATTTCCAAAAATATGAAAAATAATTGTGTTGTTATGTGCAAAATCTAAAAAATTACCATGGTGTCTCAATCTATGTAGGTAAGAATGCACAAAAATGCTTTAGAATTGTTAGAATTGGAAATTTGATTCACACTAGTGAATAAATGAAACCAAGTAAGATTTGATAACCAAAGCACAATCAAAGTCAAAAAAAGTCAAAGTCAAAGTAAAATACAGCTAAAGTGCACTCATATCAGTCAAATCATTTAGATCACAATTTATCATTGAAATTTTTCCAAGGCAAAATTCAACGCAGGCAATAGTAGTGGCTAATGCGGGTGAAGGTAACCCAAGCATTAAACCAACACGGGTCATGAATGACAATAATTTCAAGTATAAAGTCAATGTGGTTATATACAAGTGTTAATACGGATGTTGGACCTTAAAAGGATCATGCATGCAATTTCAAGTGATGTATGGTGAGTTGTTCTGTTTGGTATTCTCGTACAAGTGTTAGAGTAAATGCAGACCGTCAATGCGAGTGAAAATTTTCATAAGTGTTGAACTGCATGTGGACACTATCAATGCGGGCAAAGTATAATAAATTAAAATGAGTAAATATATAAGCATGCAAATGCAAAGAAACAGATATGGAAAAAGAAAAGAAGTAAATTGTATAAATGTGGAAAAGGCATTGGTTATCTGCATTAACTAATAGGGATAAGCAAACCAATGCGGGTTCAAGAAAGTAACATATACGGACAAGATTCAGTCATCCGCATTAGAAAATGCAGATGACCAAGTGAATGCGGGTGAAGAAAGAGTTAATGCTAATCCTAATTTTTTTTACTTTTGACTTATATATTTATGATGTAATACTATTAGTCATGATATTTTAGTTATAGTATAGGCCACGTATCACGCAACAAAAAGAAAGTTAGTATTCCATTTTTGTAATTCCACATCCTACAACCCAATTTGTATTGTTGAGAAATCATATCTATACAAAGAGTATTTTATCACCATCGACATATTCATAATAAATGATTATAAATTGTTATAATTTTGCTACAATGATTAAATAGACTCAATTTGGAAATCTGGTCCATCAAATTTTCACCTAGTCAAGTGTATAATGATCTTAATGTTTTAACTCCAAAATCTGATGGAATTACATGACTCAGGCTACCCTAATGCATCTTTATTGCAATCACATTCAAGTGTTCATGTGAGGTATTAACTTGTGCAATGCGGATGAGTTAATCAAACTAGATGCTGATGAAGTTAATATCCAATGCGAATATTCATAAGTTGATAATGCGGATGAACATAAGTATTGATGCTGATGAAAAGGATCTATAGATAAAAACCAAAATATCATTGAATGCTGATAGTTGCAGCAACTTTATCCGTTTTCAACAATCAAAAGAAATAAAATGAAGAAAAAAAATCAACATGGGTCATAAAATTACTTGATTTATTCAAGGACTTGTACAACTGTCAAATATTCCCTCTAAAGTTTTTGATTTCACATTCTGTGATGAAGTTTTGAACCCGACTACTAAGCAGAACAGATAGATAGACTTAATCAAGGGAAATTAAAAGTATCCAAAAGAATGTTTGTTATCAAGTTATTTTAGAGATTTAAAAAAATGGAAATGTCTTCAAGATTGATTTATATTTCTAATGTTGTTTGTTAGAATTCAAAGCCTTACCATAAGCCTAATACATTCTAATCCTTAGAATTGTGATATGAAAAGTAATACAAAAGTGATACGATGCATATCCAATAACAAAGATGTACTCTCAAGAGTTTGTATCTTTTGTCAGTAATATATTAGGAGATGCAGGATGTGGGGGGACTACAATGAACTGTGTTAGAACATCAATTAATCAAAAAGATATGTGATGAAGAAGATCTTCAATTTTAGAGTTTGTCAAGCATTAGTTTAGGGGGAGAATTGTTGGGTTCAACAAGACGATAATCTAAAGCTTACCAAATCATATTCACAACCGACTGAAGATCTCATTGTACAGACTTAGATACCATGTAGATTAAAAAAGGAAAAATAAAAGAAGAGAAAGTCAACATAGAAAAGTCAAAATCAAGATCTCATTGTACAGATTTAATGACCATGTTGATTAAAAAAGGAAAAAGAAAAGAAGAGAAAGTCAACATAGAAAAGTCAAAATCAAGATAAAGAAATAATCAAAATTAGGGTTCATGATATAATATTCCGTAGTCACTTGTAAATAGAAACCCAATATTGTATTTGTCGGTGTGTGTTTTCATGGGTGTGCTTGTACCACCCAAGGAGAAATTCTCCTTTAGGTAGGTTTGTTCTATATTTTTTTATGGATTTTATTGTAGTTTGTCTATTAACATCAAAGTTATAATCTTAAGATCATAATCAATTTCTTATGTTTTAGGATTCACACACTCACGCCCATCTTAATTTTAACTATTTGATCTTGAACATGATGAAGTCGTAGATCCAAGGTCATTGAATCTGAAATATTGATTTAGCATGGGGTAATCAAAAAGCATAAGTTTGGTAGCCTCATCATAGGAGAAATCTGTTGAAATATAGAAATGATGAAGCTACCTAAAAACTAAATGCTGAAGATGTCCAAGTTCAAATGATGAGTCTACCTATTAAAGATTTATCTACTGAACCAACTACTAAACAACTGTGAATCAACACATTGCCTATCTACTTAATATTAGAGAATGTGCTTATTTACTAATTTTATGGACAAGGATGTCAGTGGTGAAGAGTAGTGGTGATATCATTACTCTGCAACCGCCAATCTTCTACATAACAAATTCTTGTATATATTGTACATTATATTGTAGCCATTTATATTACAAATTCGTGTTATGCCATAGTGTGTGGATTAATGGTTGTAACTTGCCAATTATTTTACACATTCATGTTATGCCATAGTGTTTAACTTTCGTAAATACCTTAATCTTGTATAGTTATGAGGTTAGCTGCTTTTGCCACTTGAAGTCCTATTATCACATTCTGTAATCAATGAATATAATCAAGTAAATACATTGAAAGAATTCCTTTGTGTTATTTCATACAAGCAGTATTGTTTGTGTGTTTGTTAGCAAGCAGATAAGAGAGATTTCACATCGATTATATATTGATCTGTAGAAATTTTTTTAACCTGTCTAACATCTAAGGAAGGTGTTAATGAGATTTAAAGCTAAATTTTCCCATGAACTTGAATGACAATATTTAGTCAGACACGTTAGCCAACAAAGCTAAGAAATATTTAGGCACGCACTCTCAAAATTCAAGACATAAGTAGAAGACTCTCTTGTTGGGATCACAATTAATGGAACAGTTTATCCCTGAAGGGAAGATAACGATGCTACAATATCCCACAAAATAAGAGATATTATCAAATCAAAATTTTCTTACTATTATAGTAACAAGAAAAGAGGCTCTAAAAATATCAACCTTCGAATAATGTCTAAGTATGCACAAGTGAAAAGCATAATAAACCTCTTATAAGAGTCTTTTTATAAAAGTCCCCCTATTTAGACATAGCATTGTTCTTCATTGATGATTCATGCATCAGTTATATGAGATTAAATTTTAAGGAATCTCCATTCTTATGCTCTACTCTATCCTTCATTATATATAAAAATTACCAAAACCCATCTTTACACATACAGAACACAAGTTCACCATTCATACATGATGCTATTAGGACCAACATAAAGTGTTGATGAATACGGACTCACTGGAATTGGGAGATTTTTCTATTGTAATTCTATTTTTTTATCTTAGATAATCATTGCTTTCGAATAGCTTTCAAGAACTGACTATGTAATTCAATTTGTATAATCCTTACGATTATCAAATAAATTGATAACTCCAATGTTTCGTCCTTCACTATATATAATAAATACCAACACCTGTCTTTACACATACAAAACACAAGTTAACCATTCATACATGATACAATTAGGACCAACATAAAATGTTGATCAATATAGACTCGCCTGAGTTGTGAGATTTTTCTATAGTAAATCTATTTATTATCTTAGATATCCATTGCTTTCGTATAGCTTTCTGGAACTATACAATCTATAATTTAATTCGTATTATCATTATGATTATCAAATAAGATGATAACTCCAATGTTTTGTCCTTTACTACATATAACAATTACAAACATCAATCTTTACACATAAAAAACACAAGTTCACCATTTATACATGATGCAATTGCTACCAACATAAAGTGCAGGTGAATATAACCTCGTTAGTATTACGATACTTTTCTAATGTAATTCTATTTATTATCTTAGATAATCATTGCTTTTGAATCGCATTAAGGAACTATTCAATCTATAATTCATTTTGTATAATCATATGATAACTAATTAAATTGATAACTTTAGCGTGTTGTCCTTCACGATATATAAATGATTACGAACATTGGTCTTTACACATACAAAGCACAAGCTCACGAGTCAGACATGATGCTATTAGGATCAACATAAAGTGTTGATGAATATAGACTTGCTAGGCTTGCGGGATTTTTGCATTGTAATTTTATTTATTATCTTAGATAATCATTGCGTTCGAATAGCTTTCAGGAATGGTTCAAATTTTAATTTAATATGTATAATCATTACGATTGTCAAATAAATTGATTACTTTAATATTTTTTCCTTCCTTGTATATAACAATTACCAACACCCTTTTGTACACATACAAATCACAAGTTCACCATTTATGCTATTATGACCAACATACAGTGTTGATTAATATAGATTCACTAGACTTGCGAAATATTTTTATTATAATTCTATTTATTATCTTAGATAGCAATCACTTCCAAATAGCTTTCAAGAACTAATCAATCTTTGGTTCAATTTTATAATCATTATCATTATCAAATGAATTGATAACTTCAATGTTTTATCCTTCACTATATATATAACAATTACTAATACCCATTTGTACACATACAAAACACAAGTTCATTATTCATACATGATGCTCTTGGGACCAATATAAAGTGTTGATGAATACAAACTTGCTAGACTTGCGAGATGTTTCTATTATTATTCTAATTATTATCTTAGATAGCCATTGCTTTTGAATAGCTTTGAGGAACTCTTCAATGTATAATTTAATTTGTATAATCATTATGTTATCAACTAAATTGATAACTCCAATGTTTTGTGCTTTTGTGCTCTTGTTTTTTTACATGAAGTAACATGTTATTCTAATCGATTAATTAATATCGATGCAAGAGTATGTTTTTTAAATGATCATCAGTTATGGAATTATGGGAAAATGCGTATATGGATTAAGAAATTAGGGAGAAATGGGTGAGTTGAGACTTTAGGAAATTACAATATTAAGTTTTAGTGCCTTATATTTTAATTAATTTTATTTTATCACTTTTTGTTAGGTTTTTTTTTTTGAATTGATATCCGAAATTTCAGGTTCGAGTTCGGATATCCGAGTTAAAAAAATTTTATTATTTAATATGTAAAAGTATAATATTTTTATTGAGATTTTTTCGGATATCCGAAGTTTTTATTAAGATATCTGAAATATTTAATTTATATTTAATATTTTTATAAAAATATTTCAGATATTCCGAAATATCCGAAATCTCAAAATTACTATCCGAATCAGAATCGGAAATTTTGATCTCCGAAATTCGGATATCCGAATTTTTGGATTTCCGAATTTCGGATTTTATGATATTTCGGATTCGGATACTTTTCAACACCCTTACACATCACACATTACACATAAGCCTTTAGTAGTAATGTCCAACAAAAAAATCTTATTTGGTGAGAATGTAATGGAAACCATAAGACACAATGAGAAATTAAAAGCTTAAAATTATTAACATATTTATTCTATAATTAATAAAAATTAATCCAAGAAATACCATATTGGAGGTGATATATAACCTCACGTTAATTTGTCCTTAAACGTATATCGAACCCCCTCGAAGTAGTGAATGGACGTGAAAGTCTTGTGATGCATAACCTCCCAATATTGCCAATAATATACAAGTCTGGCAAGATTCGAATCACAGAAACAAAATTTGAACATACTAATTCACTTTTAAATTGGCCACTTGAAAGTATTTTTTGCTTATAATATAGTCACATCTTAACCCGTGTATAAAGTACATTTTACAAATAACTAGCTTTTGTGAATATACAACCACATATGAAGTCATGTCATGTTTACAAACGGCATTGACCTTTCCTTTAACCATGCTTGTCAACCATACTATAACTCCAATATTAAGGTATAACCACTGAAACTCAGGATAAATTATATACATACTCCATCATCACATCTTTAAGGATACGAAAAACACACTATACTGTGATTGGTGGTGGAGATGCAGAATGAAACAGGAGTTATAGGAGGAAGCAACCGCGTTTCAGCAGTTAATCTGAGTGGAATATCATCTGCTGTTGATAACAGCAATCATCAAGAAATGGACTCTAATCAGGTTTTACATATCTTGCATACACAACTTTCGTATCTTGCTGATCGATTATAATTCTCAGATATTCTATTGGAAGTGTTTGAACTAAAAGAGGATCGATTATAATTCTCAGAAACCTGGATGGAGAACCTTCCTGTCATTTGTTGGCCCTGGTTTTCTAGTTTCATTGGCTTATCTTGATCCCGGAAACTGTAAGTCTGATCTTGATCTAGCTCTTGATGCATATATCTAATCAAGCCTACACCTTTAATATGGCAAACTTATCGATGTTTCCTATGCAGTGGAAACGGATTTACAAGCAGGAGCGAACCACAGATACGAGGTTAATGTTCATGCCAAGAACGGAACACTTGTAGATTAAATAGACTGAGATTGAAAAAAAAAAAAAAAAAAAGAATTTTGATTTGATTGCTGATATAATGTTATGTTTCAGCTACTTTGGGTGATTTTAATCGGGTTAATCTTTGCGCTTATCATTCAATCTCTGGCGGCAAATTTAGGTGTAAGCACTGGTAAGTTAGAACTTAACATGATACAATGAAACAGTATGTAAAATCTGCACGCTTAGAGTACTGTTGTTTAATTTTCAGGCAAGCATCTATCGGAGTTGTGCAAGGTTGAATACCCATGTTTCGTCAAGTACTGTTTATGGCTGTTAGCTGAGGTTGCAGTCATTGCAGCTGATATTCCGGAAGGTAAAATTGTATTTTTGTGATTAGGAAATACTATAAGGATCTGGCATGATGTGTTCAACCATTATATAATATTATGATTCCGTTCTGTTTGATTTTGACAGTTATTGGGACGGCATTTGCACTGCATATCTTATTCAAGATTCCTGTTTGGGTTGGAGTTCTTCTCACTGGTTTCAGCACCCTCCTTCTTCTTGGTCTCCAAAAATATGGGGTAAGTTTTCTTTTTTAATAATGATTTATAATTACAACCTGCAATGGATATATTATTAACTATGCTAGAATCTCGTGTAATACACATACTAAATAAACTTACTGTTACATGGTTAATAATATAAAAAATTATGTATTAAATATTGTGTATTATACGGATTGAATAAACACATGTATTATACATTTGAAAATTTGAAGTTAACATATTTGAAATTTTACCAGCCGTTCAAAAAAAAACATATTTGAATTTTAATTAATAAATAGCTATTATAGAATTTATAATTAAGAGCATAAATAAGTGGGAAAACCAATTATTAAATGAACTAAAATGGTTACAAGTGTCTGGATTTATTTATATTTATTAGTATAGAGATATATTGGGTTATTATATAAAACAAAATATTTATTTGTGTTGGACTGCAAAAAAATGGTATAAGTTTCTCTTTTTTATTTTGTATGGTCCACGTCAAGGTTACACGTGTCGACTTCTCATTGTGGAATGCATTTTCACACAAAGATGTTAATGTAGACAACGTTTTTGGTCTAAGATTAATGATCATTATTGACATTTTTGGTCTAAGATTAATGATCATTATTGACAATTAAAAATGTCATGTTGGAATGGAAGACGAAAACAAAAATCCAACGAAGATGTTCACACATTAAGACAAACTACATATAATTGATTTCGATGTTAGATACATCTGACCCTATTTATACACTAAGAACCTGCGTATCTAAACTTCGAAACGCTTCAGAAACACACGGATAACCTAATTACAATTTAGATTTATACATAATAAAATACAAAAAGTTGACCCTAAAACATTTTTTAGAATAATGACACTTAACCCTTTATAGTTAAGTTTAAACTTCAAGTCAACATTCATTATGGAGAAGTTTACTTTCTGTATATTTTGAGGATTTTCCTATTAGTAGTCAATGTTATTAAATTTTGCCGCGTTCCATTAAGACCATCATTTACTAATTGTATAGTTTTTCAACTTCAAACTTCAAATTTTAAATAATGAAAACATTAACCGATTGTTACATAGATTTAAATGATAATTATCGAGTTACCACTAATTGATTGATATAGGTGAGGAAGCTAGAAATATTGATAGCCGTTCTAGTTTTCATCATGGCTGGTTGTTTCTTCGGAGAAATGAGTTATGTGAAGCCACCTGCCGCTGATGTGCTAAAGGGAATGTTCATCCCGAAACTTAGTGGTCGTGGTGCTACTGGTGATGCCATAGCACTACTCGGCGCACTTGTTATGCCGTATGACCAAAACATTCAATCCTCAATGTAGTTTTCTCCTAAAATTTGTTTCAGAAATAACTATCATAACTAGGATTTCATCTTTGTGAACAGGCATAATCTCTTTCTCCATTCGGCCCTTGTTCTTTCACGCAAAGTGCCAAATTCTGTTCGTGGCGTCAATGTAAGTCCTTTAATGAATAATAGCCAACTTGAGCTTAAACGTCTAAAACCTCGAGTCTTTCTCTTATTTGATGATGTTTTGTATATTAGGATGCATGCAGATACTTCCTGATAGAGAGTGGTATTGCACTCTTTGTGGCTTTCTTGATCAACGTCTCGATCATAGCTGTTTCTGGCACTGTTTGCTCTGCCAAAAACCTATCAAATGATGAGTTGGAACGCTGCGACGATCTTTCCCTCGACTCAGCTTCATTTCTTCTTAAAGTATGATTTATGTATATGTGTATCTTAAAATTGCTATCAGAATTGAAGAACCTTAATAAATGATTGTTAATCCTCCACTTTACTACACAGAATGTCCTTGGAAAGTCCAGCTCTACTCTTTATTCTATTGCACTGCTAGCTTCTGGCCAGAGTTCAACCATTACTGGTACATATGCAGGACAATTTATTATGCAGGTTAGAAAATCTCTTTGCAGTGGGATATCAGTGTCATGTTTTTAATAATCATCATGGTACTGACTACGCGCTACATACTATTTACAGGGTTTCTTGGATTTAAAGATGAGAAAATGGCTCAGGAACTTGATAACAAGGTGCATCGCCATCACACCTAGTTTAATAGTTTCAATCATCGGCGGGTCTTCAGGTGCTGGAAGACTAATTGTGATTGCATCGGTTTGTATCTCACATTCCATAGTTTTACATTAAAAGCGTAATAATTTCAATATTGTTTCTTTATGGTGAATTTCCTTAACGATGTTTGGCAGATGATATTATCCTTTGAACTTCCTTTGCCTTGATTCCACTCCTTAAATTCAGTAGCACATCTATTAAAATGGGCCCATACAAGAATTCCATAGTAGTGAGTTATCAATCTTTTCGCGATACTTAATTAATGTAGTTGAAGTTCATTGAAACAATGACACTTTCTTGTGCAGATCATTGTCTTTTCTTGGATCCTAGGACTTGGGATTATTGGCATCAACATCTACTACTTGAGCACCTCATTTGTTGATTGGATAATCCATAGCACTCTGCCAAGAGTTGCTAATGTGTTCATTGGGATTATAGTGTTCCCCATCATGGCCATATATGTGCTATCAGTACTCTACCTTATGTTTCGGAAGGATGTTGTGGTCACCTTTATTGAACCAACAAAACTTGACCCGAGCGCACAAGCTAGCATGGAGAGCGGGAATAATGGTGCTGTTAGAGGAAATGGGGTGTCAAATGCTCCTTATAGAGAGGATCTTGCTGATATCCCACTTCCAGAATAGAGAAGTTAACACGTTCTACACTTATTTTGAGACTCTTTGTCATTTAGCTTTAATATGTTCATCTTCATGGCAACCTATCTTCAGAGTTTCAGGTTGGTTCAACATAGCCACTGTCATATTCTTATGGAAGGAGAAGTGGTTACTTGAGACCCATATATATTATTCTCCTTAAGTATATGTGCTTCTATGTCTAGTTATTGTTGAGTTGGTGTCATCATTTGGAAATCTTGGTTTAGGCTTAAGCATACTTAGAGCTAATAGACTATAGTCAATGTTAAAATTATGTAAAGCTTAATTTATGTGTGCTGGTATACAGAAAACAGTGAAATTTAGAAAGTGGGAATTATTAGGCCTAATGAGACTTCTTATTGATAAAACACAAATTATACATATTATAAAACCTAAATGTCGGTATGTACATTATTTTTTAGCATTTTGTAAATTGGCCACTAAAGCCTTCAAATTTGCAAACATACCACAGACTTAATTTCACCTTTCTTTTGCCCTCCCTTTCTTCAAGTGCAGGCCACATTTCCACGACGTTCACCGGTGCTTTTTTTTCTCTATTCTTTAACTAAAATATTAGAAGATTATTATTTCTAGATAGGCGTTAGTTCTAAACGATTTTATCTTTTGGTTAAACGAACTTTTACTTCTTTATTTTTTTTATTTAACTGACTTTTCTTACTAACTTTTTTAACTATCTTTTATTTCATTAAAATATTTACTTTTATGTATCGATTAACAATGTCGGTGTCCAATAGTAAATTTATATGTTTCTTTTGTATACTTAATTACGTTAATGTCACTATCGTATCAACAGTAACAAAGTTTGCAAGCACGCCGCATCGCGCGTGTCTAATTACTAGTTAATTTAAATCTTCTATATTAATTTGATAAGTTTTAAACCATCTTCCCGTTATACTCCTATGAAGTGACGTGGAGCAACACATGGTAGGAGTACCACTACAAAGAATTCGACTATTAGCGACGACATATGTCGCTACAAAAGGTGCCCGAGTTCGCCACTAATAGTAATAGGGGCGACAAGTCGCCGCTATGCCGCTAATAAGTCACCGCTAATGATGTCGCCGCAAAAGGTTGTATTAGCGGCACCGGTTGTCGCAGCTATTTTATTAATTAAAAAAAATTTTGGAGGAACATTAGCGGCGACATAGAAACGTTAAGTAGGTTAAATATATTGTTTAACTTAAACATAAAACTACTCAAAAACAAACTTAACTAGTCATCCAATACGCTATTCACCCCCCTCATCCGAATCATTTTCGTCGGCTTGATTTGGAGCCTTTTGCAAAACAATAAACTATGTAAGCTGTGATATAAAATTCGGATTTTAAAACACACTTGAAATTTGAGCCTACAAAACAGCATATATATTATAAGTTGTATTTTAACAAAGTATATATATTGTAACGTAACACATCCAACTTAAGGTATATTAAGTGTGCTTGGATCATTTTGACTGTTTTAAACTAAAACCTAAAATTTTAAACTCCAACTATGTTATTTTGACCCGTTTAAACTAAAACTTTGATAATTTAAGTCTTTTTTAGCTATAAAGATTCAAAATAGCTTAAACCCACTATTATACTTAAAACATCAAATCTTAAGTCATTTTGACATGTTTAAACTTAAATTATAATGTTTTTAAATATATCAAGTGTTTTTAGATCATTTTGACCCATTTAATAGATAATTTAAGTCTATTTTAGCTATAAAAAGTAATATAACCTAAACCCACTATGATACACTTAACACATCCAATTTTAAGTCATTTTGGCCCGTTTAAACTCAAATTAAAATGTTTTTAAATATATCAAGTGTTTTTGATCATTTTGACCCATTTTGACCCGTTTAAACTAAAACTTAGATAACGTAAGTCTATTTTAGCTATAAAGAGTCAAAATAACCTAAACCCACTATGATACAATTTTCACATCCAACTTTGAGTCATTTTGACCCGGTAAAACCAATGTTTTCAGAACTGGATCGGACAGTTAACCGGTCGTCTTACTGGTTCACTGGTCGGACCGGTCGGACCGGTTTTGAGAACCGGATGACGTCATAAATAATATATATTATATATATGTATATATAATATGTATCCAAATGAAAATAGAACTTTAAATAAAAGTTTTACATATACAACAATTTAAGAAACATAAATAAAAAAGAAACATGAATACCAATTTAAGTTTTACAACTTTAAACAAAAGTCAAACATAGCAATTTAAGTTTACACTTTACAGTTCCAAGAAACAAAAACAGGAACTTAAGTTTTACAATTCCAAGAGCTTGAAGCGGCTGAATTGAGGGACCAAGTATGAAGAGCTTGAAGTTGAGGGCTTGAATCGAGGGAGCAGAGTTTGAATCGGATCTCATAGCTTGAAGATCAAACAGGTTGAAATCAAGGGACCAGATCTGAATCAGATGGAGCAACTTCGAGATCGAAAACTTGAAATCGAGGGAGTAAAGTATGAATCGGAACCGCTTGAAGATCGAAAAGCTTGAAATCGAGGGACCCGAGCCTAAATCGGATCTAACAGCTTGAAGATAGAAGAGTGGAAGAGCTTGAAGATGGGAGAGCTTGAAGATGGAAGAGCTTCAAAACCAAAAAAACTTCACAACGATCCGACCAGTGATTCGCCGAATCCCGGTTCAACCTGAAACTCGGTACCGACCGGCCGGTTCTTACACTCTAAAACGAGTTGATGCTGACCGGATCGCTATACCCACCGAATCCCGGTCCGGCCGGTCGAACCGGCCGGTCCGATCCGACCTTCAAAACACTGGTAAAACTCAAATTAAAATGTTGTTTAGTATATCGTGTTTTTTGATCATTTTGACCTGTTTAAATTAAAATTTAGATAATTTAACTTTATTTTAGCTATAAAGAGTCAAAATAACCAAAACCCACTATAATACAATTACCATATTCAACTTCAAGTCATTTTGATTCGTTTAAACTCAAATTAAAATGTTTTAAGTATATCATTTTGGATCATTTTGACCCATTTAATATAAAACCTAGAATATTTAACTCAAATTATGTCATTTTGACCTGTTTAAACTAAAAGTTAGATAATTTAAGTTTATTATACCTATAAGAGTCAAAATAACCTAAACCTACTATGATACAATTATCACATCCAACTTTAAGTTATTTTGACCCGTTTAAACTCAAATTAAAATGTTTCTTAAGTATATCAAGTGTTTTTGGATCATTTTAACCCATTTTACTCGTTTAAACTACAACTTAGATAATTTAAGTATATTTTAGCTAAAAAGAGTTAAAATAACCTAAAGCTACTATGATACAATTACCTGTGTAAATGACTGAGGTGTTTGTTCCTGCTCATGATCAAAAGAAGTTGACCCTGCACATGAAGACAGTACCCCCATTTCCTCTAATATGTCCACACCGTTGTCCCAGCACAAACCTCATTCAGCGTTGATGAACTAATTTCATCATGTTTGGAATTAATTTAGGTCATCAAACCATCCCTTTAATTGGTTCTGTATTTATTGACAAAAATAATTGAACATATTTATACATACTAAATATATATATACACTTGAAAACTATACATTATAGAAGTACTTACATATTGTTGCTCTGTTATCTCACTATCAAAGGTCCCATTTTTACCATGAAACGCCTCAGTCTGCTCTTATTTTGTTTAACAATAAAAAGTATATTATATATTAAAATAATATTTATATATAATACACGCACATATTAATTTATAACATTAACTTCTTGTAACAATAACTACTATATGAAGCAGTCCCCCCCCCCCCCACGTTTTGTGTATATTTGTTGTTGACGATTTGTTTGGTTTGATTTTGACGCATTTCTATGTGCGTGACTCGTGAAATAATCAACGGTTTTCCTCTAATTTTCATTATTCATGCCCGTTGTAGGGTTGACCATTGCTTGTTCTACATTATCATATCCTCCAAAACGTTCAAAATGTTGTTTTGCCATGTTTTTCGGGTCTCTGAATCGCTTGATAGAGATCAAACGAATGCCACCCTATATCTGAGCGTGTTCACGATCTTGCTTAATCTCATTAAACTCAAAGCATCGCTATATTTAAGTTAGACAAAAACAAATTTAGTTAAGTAAAAACGAATAACAAACATAGAACTTATAAAAAGTTACCGCCATATGCTCTTCCAAGGTATTCTTCTGAGCATCGAAAAGATTATCATAAGAATGTGCATTAAAAGGATAATTTGCCTCCATGTGTATCCACACCTCGCGAACAAACATATTATTAAGTTCACAAACATAGGTATGTGTGGCAGCTCTATCAAAAGGGAGGGAATTTAGGTCACCCTTTTTTGGCCACCCAGCTCTCATTGCAGCTTTTTGTTTTTCGTCTTCCCTCTTGTTTTTTCGGGAAGGCGTACCTTCGATTATAATAAAAATTCATTAGCTACAATATATATTAATAATAAATGAATAAACATAGTAAATAAATAAATTATAATAACAATTACCATCCAACTCATGACTTTCGGGACCGCCAAATGGAGGAAGTGGTGGAACCCCGCGCCATTACCTCCATGACTCATGACGTCAACCATTAGATATACCAAAACAATCCACAATGATATCATGTCTTGAAAAGTTATAAGATATATAACACAAAAAATAAAATTAAAAATAAAGGTTTTTACTAAACATAAAAGCCACAAAACCTAAATGCTAATATTGCACAACAATTATAAATTACTAAAAAAATCAAATTAAACGTGACATTGTTTGAATGACTTGCAACATTATTGCAACTGGTTCAACAAATGTCATGTATCAACTAGTCTATTGTAAGATGTGCTGAAATAATTTAAAATATATCTAAACAATTTTCAACCAATTTTCAAACATAATCTAAACATTTTTCAACCATCCAAACAACTAGTTTAGCAAACAACAAATGCCCAAATAGTTTAAATTATATCTAACCAATTTTCAACAACTAAGAAATCTAAACAATTTTCAAGCATAATCTAAATATTTTTAATCATCTAAACAACTATTCTAGCAAACACCAAATGCCCAAATAATTTAAATTATATCTAACCAATTTTTAACAATTAAGAAATCTAAACAATTTTAAACCAATTTTCAAACATAATCTAAACAATTTTCTTTTAAACCAATTTTCAAACATAATATTATTATTACTATTATTATTATTACTATTATTATTATTATTACTACTATTATTATTACTACTATTATTATTACTATTATTATTATTATTATTGTTGTTGTTATTATTACTATTATTATTATTATTACTACTATTATTATTACTACTATTATTATTGTTGTTGTTGTTATTGTTGTTGTTGTTGTTGTTATTATTGTTGTTGTTGTTATTATTGTTGTTGTTATTACTATTATTACTACTACTATTATTATTACTATTACTATTATTACTACTACTATCATTACTATTACTATCATTACTATCATTATCATTATCATTATCATTATTATTATCATTATCATTATCATTATTATTATTATAAACAAGACTCGTTCACGCCAACGTCTAGACTCTTTTAAACACATTTGTTTGATATTTTTGCTCATTTTGTGTGACCCTTTAAAATCTTACGTCATTAGCAATGTTGTCCAATGTTGATACTTAGACATTTAGGTTTAGTAAAGGTATCTATGACTATTAGCTAACATAGCCAAGAAAGATACAAGATATTACCTTTAGAGATTTTTCTAGATCAGCCTAGGAGGGGACAAAAAAAATTGTAGGTATTGAACCTAAAAGCTCGGGAAATCAAATCAAGATAATCAAGATCAAGTCACGCGAGAACCTGGAGTTTGAAGTTGTACGAGAACTATGCGATAACTTCTTATATTAGTATAAATAGTTAGTTTTTAATGTAATTAAGAAACTTTTGTCATTTTCCTTATTTCACACTTATTGCCCCTTTGTAAGGGAAAATATCACAAAATAGTAATCAATTTTCAAAAGTGTTCTAATTTAGTCACTCATGCATGTTTTTCTCAAATTGGACAACTAAACGATCAAATTGAGTCATAATCGAATTTTCTTATGTCAAGAAAGTAACAGTGGAGAAGTCGTCTGGGTTAGAATTTTCAATATATAAAATTATATTAAAAAACAAAAAAACATGTTAATTATGTAAAAAAATAAAAAAAGTACCTAAAATTTACGTTAACGTTCCATATCAACATCAAAAGATATAAAAAAGATTTTCTAACTGAAACAAAAAGTATAACATGCTAAAACACATGTTAATGCTTTTAATTTATATAAAATATAAAAACTGAGTGACCTAATTAGAACACTTTTAAAACTTGAGTTACCTAATTGAAACACTTTTGAAAGTTGGTTACTATTTTACAAAGTTACCCCAATTTGTAATTGTTTCAAATCAAAGAGCAATACAAAGAATGTTATTTACTATTGTGTTCAGTTCATTTGATTCTACTTAATCTTCTTACCGTGAGTGATTGCATTCCGCATTCTCCTCACGAGATCGATTAGTTGTTATTGTTGATTCTTACAAAAATAAGCAATGCTATTAATAGAGGAGTAATGAGTTTTAGAGTGAAACAATAGCTCATAGAAAAAGGAGTGATTAAAGGTGCACGGGATAAGCAATCAATCAAAAGAGTGATGGTTCTATATGCATCATACCAACATTTCTTTGTTAGATGGACATACGAGACGATGCACAAATCCTACTAAGGTGTCAGTTTAGAACCAGTTATCAGACACGAACTAGTTCGAACTAAAGAATGTGAAAACAATTTGGAATCGATGATTTTTCGGTTAGGGACAAATTTGGGTGTATATTAGTTTGTAAATTGATTTGGTTATTTGGTTTGTAGGACATTATTTTATGTACCTCTAGTTGGGCTAGTAAAAGTGTGGCTAAGCCCACTGTTGTGATCATGTGACAGAGGTGCATATTTTAAACAGTTACCCTACCCTACAAGACTTGAAAACTAGCCAGGTTAGAACCGGTACCGTATAAACATATTTGTAATTGATAAGAACCATTGATTAGGAACTAGTTAGGTGTTAAAAACATAACCGATTAGAAAGCAGTTATTTTGAAGCCGGTTAAAAAAACAGGCCAGCAACCGGGTTACCGGTTATTACTATTACATATGTGAAACAATCCGTTTTATAATGGCTATACAACCATTTATTGCTAATTGTAAATATGTTTTTTTCACATTTCTAGCCCTATATGTTAGTATAAATTGGTATTGAGTGTCATGGTTTGATTACAACGTTTCTCTAGCAATCAAAACTCATAAAAATAATTAAATAAATAATTAAATAAAATTTTTCACGCTAATAGCCTTGGGCACTTTTTGTGTGTATAATCATCCACAATGTTCATCAACTCCATCCAATTAGTTAAACAGAAGATGGATTGATGGTGCTAAAGAAGAGTATGGATGACAAAATCTATGTTTATGTGATTATTAGAGTTAAAGGATTTAAGAAGAATAGATTGCTTGTGTATTGATGGTTTGTATAGATGTAGATGATTATATACAAAAAAAAAATTGCACATTATAATATTCTGTAAAAATTTTATTTGAAGACCTTGATAGCCTCTCAAAAACAAAGAATCTTTCTACTCTAATAAAAGAGTATCTTGGTGACACGTGTCGGCACCACATTCATTCTCACCAAAATTTTCCGACTTCTCTCTGTTATTAAATAATTACCTTAATTATTAATAATATTATTCAACTTTTTTTTAGAACAAAAATAATTTTTTAATAAATTTAAAAAAGATCTTCTAATTAATGTTATTTCTAAAAATAATTTTTTTAGAATAAGAAATTTTTACAAAACATTAAACTTTTTTAAAATTAGTGTTTTTAAAAAGTTAATTTTTTATAAACAAAAAATATTTATTATAATAAGAAAATTTTTAATAATGATATTTTTAATACGGTTTGTTTTGAAAAAAATATCTATTTTTTTCTTGGAAAAAAAGTTTTAAACCAAAAGTTTAAAAAATTGATATAATTGTTTTATTACATATTGTTCTTACTACGTAATTTCAATTATATTTTCTCGTAAAATATCGTTTTATACTTGATAAAATTTATCATATTTAATATTTTATTTGTTTAGCCCGTGTAATATACGGGTTTACTAAAGCTAGTATTTATATATACAATATTGGATTAACTTTATGTTATATGTTTAGTTTCAAATTAACTTTTTTAGATTAAAGTTAGCAGGCCAATTCCCTGTTTATGGGAATCATTTTCTTGCCCAAGGAAGTCCATATTTTGAAACAAATCACTTTCTAAATTACTTTCTGCCTAACCTGCTAGAGTCCATTAGTATATATTTCATTGCGAGAGTGGCAGGGTGTGATGGTAGAGGCCGAATATGAAAGGTAGAAGGAGATGTTTTTAGGTTACAGGTTTTTCATGAGTAGAATGGACCAACTCTAATACCATTATATTATCAACTGGTGCTTTTCATTAATTGATTCAACAAATAATAATAATAATGATGGAAACATCTATGAGGATTATTATAATGTTTGATATTTTGAAAGAAATTTCAATATAATACTAGATAAATCCAACAATATAATAGTATTTATAAACAATGATAGCATAACAATCTGCTAATACAATAACACTTTCATGAACTTGATCTATATATTGGAGTAGAAGGTTTAACACAACAGACCTGGGGCACTAGTGGTTATGTTTGTTGCACATAGTTGGTTTACTTTCCAGATTCACTCAACTTATTAAAAAAACACTATATAATTTGGGTAAAAAACCATTATAATGATTACCCAAACTCAACATTTATTCGGTATACAATTACAAATCAAACTTTAAATGTCTTTGTATTCACTTGAAACATTTCTGTCAGTTTCACTACTACTGTGGCAATGGGATATCTGCAAGATCTTCTCTGTAAGGAGCACTCGCCAAGTCCCGGCTTCTATCAGCACCATACTGTCCATTTTCCAAACTAATTTGAGCACCGGTGTCAGTTTTTGTGGGTTCAATGAATGTGACCACAACGTCTTTGCGAAACATAAGGTAGATCACTGAGAGAATGTAGATAGCCATGATGGGAAACACTATGATCCCAATGAACACGTTGGCAACTTTAGGCAAAGTGTTCTGGATTAGCCAACCAACAAAGGCTGTGATCAAGTAGTAAATGTTGATACCGATTATCCCAAGTCCTAATATCCACGAGAAGACAATGATCTGCGCAAGGACAAAAGCAGAATATTACATCAACTTGAGTTACTTGAACTTTATGGTAAATACAAGATTTGTCACAACTCACAATTATTGAGTTCTTGTGAGGTCCCATTTTGGTCTCTGAGCTACTGAACTTAAGGAGTGGGATGAGTGCAAATGGAAGCTCGAATGACAGTATCATCTGCGCGCAAAATCTCCATATTGAAAACCACTTTCTAAGAAAGAAACATTGAGATGTGTATATATAGCCTAAGATGGAAATACAAACCGATGCTATGATAATAAGTCTTCCGGCTCCAGCTGACCCACCAATTATTGAGACTATTAGACTTGGGGTGATGGCAATGCACCTTGTCATTAAGTTCCTGAGCCACTTCTTCATTTTTAAGTCCAAGAAACCCTATCATACCGACACGTAGACTGTTAACTTTAATTATAGGGTTGAAGTGAAATACAGACAAGTCTCTTCTAACCAACCTGCATAATAAATTGGCCGGCGTAAGTGCCTGTGATTGTTGAGCTCTGGCCCGAGGCTAGCAGCGCGATCCCATAAAGAGTGGAGCTAGACTTCCCCAAAACATTCTGTACATGTAGTAAAAGTAGGGCGATAAGTCTTTTCTTGAATTGTTGGTACCATAAAAGTTATGTAATTGATATCATTACGAATCCTACTTTAAGAAGAAATGATGCTGAGTTAAGGTTAAGATCATTGCAGCGATCCATGTCGTCTTTTGATATGTTTTTGGCTGAGCAAACAGTGCCAGACACAGAAATCATTGAGACATTGATCAAAAATGCTACAAAGAGAGCAATACCACTCTCAATCAGAAAGTATCTGCATGCATCCTGCAATTCAGAAACCACCATTGAAGAGATAATAAGAACTTCAGTTTTAGTTTTCAGATCGTATAAAATGATTTTCAAGATGAACTTTTCAAACTTGTATAACGGAAGGAAATACATTGATGCCACGAACTGAGGTAGGTATCTTCCGAGAAAGAACTAGAGCCGAATGAAGAAAGAGATTATGCCTATTAAAAAGGTGAAACTGATCATGTTAGGACAAAATAGACGAAAATCACTGCTAATAATCATCTAAGTTTTTGGCAGGGGATCATACGGCATAACAAGGGCACCAAGTAGCGCGATGGCATCACCGGTAGCCCCATGGCCGCTAAGTTTAGGGATAAACATTCCCTTCATCACCTCACCAGCTGGTGGCTTCACATAGCTCATTTCACCAAAGAAACAACCAGCCATCACAAAAACCAGAATGGCTATCAATATTTCAAGCTTCCTCACCTACATATATATGATCAATAAATACACCTCAACTTTCGCATGAATTGCAAATTCCAACTACTTGATATCATGTTCAAGTACTCTATATTCTGTTGTGTCTTAAAGATTAATTTCTGTGATCAAAACATTAGAAGATCGATAGTTCTGGTTTTGCTGATGAATAAATAACGATTGTGGTAGTAAACATACACCATATCTTTGTAGGCCAAGGAGGAGGAGGGTGCTTAAACCAGTGAGAAGAACTCCAACCCAAACCGGAATCTTGAATAAGATATTTAATCCAAAAGCCGTCCCAATCACTGTCAACATCGATCAAGGGGAACGATCATTATTTTTATGTTGAAGAAGTAAACAAATTATAAAACTATTTGAACACATGATCAGTTTCATATGTAAGTTTAGTAAAATCATCATGCCTTCTGGAATATCTGCTGCAATGACAGCAACCTCAGCTAGCAACCACAAGCAGTATTTAACAACAACCGGATATTCAGCCTTGCATAATTCTGATAAATGTCTCCCTGAATATATAAAAAGTGACCATCTTTTAGATGTATGTTATTTTCCACAAATATATAAATAAAAACATGTGATAAGTTCAGAATCTTACCAGTGCTTACACCAAGATTGGCTGCTAGAGACTGAATTACAAGTGCGAAGATTAATCCGATCAAAATGATCCACAGTAGCTGAAATTATACATAATTACTCGATGATCAAAACACTGTTTATAATTAGTAAACCATACAACTTAACAACTGCTCCTATCATGATCAACATTTACCTCATATCGGTGGTCAGCTCCTGCTTGTAAATCAGTTTCCACTGCATGCATACAACATCAATAAGTTTACGAGGATCAAAAAAGCGACAATGAAAATCTGAGAAACCAGAACTTACTGTTGCCAGGATCAAGATAAGCCAGTGATACTAGGAAACCAGGACCGACAAACGACAGAAACTTTCTCCATCCAGGTTTCTAAAGATTATGATCAACCACAAACAAATCAAACTGTAGTCTTTAGCTGCGCGCATGTAGTGTAACCTCTGCCGTAAAACATAGGACCTAACTAAGATAAATATGAAATATGGGAGTGATGAAACCTGATCATGGTTCATGAGTTTTTGATCATTGTCTTTAGTGTTGGGAACAGAAGTAGTTTCACTGAGATCAACAGCTGAAACGCGATTGCTCCCTCCAGTGACTCGTTGTTCGTGGTGTGGGCCAGCCATATCTCTATATCTTTTGTGTGTATGGAGTCTGATATAAGATATGAAGCTGAGTATGGGTTCAATTCCCTTGAATGTGCATGATTATATACACAAAATTCGCAGATAACTGCTACACTGGTTTGAATTCCAAAAATTGCTACTAAATTTTGGACATGCATGATTTAAAGAAATGACAATGCCGTTTACAAATACTAATTTATAAGTAAACCTAGTGACACGACAAGCAAATCAAACAAATTCCCTTATATAACCACTGTGGTGTGTGGTATATATGTGAATCTTTATATTTTTATATATATTAGCAAACATGTAAATAGACATATATATATACCATTCAAAGAAGGAATCAATGATGGATATTGACTTATTAATTATCCTAGTTTGACATTTTAAGTTTAACTTTACTGTCTATACCTTTTTAGGTAAGTTCTGAAGACTAAAATTATTTTTCAATGCCTTTAGATACTTCCCTTTCCGCTTATGGATATTAATGTATGGTTTATAGACGAGGTAATTTGATTTTTAGTTTGGTTAGTCTAACATATACTATAACCTAACCTATATGATAAACATGTTGTATTTAAGTTATAAAAAAATGGATATACATGTAAACACGTTTATATTTAAAACTTAATGGATCTGCATATCATGTTACAAAAAGTTTAGGGTTTTGACCTTTTTGAGCTTCAGTATAGTTTGGTAAAAGTTTTCAAAGAATCTTATTTTCAGTTTGATAAAGTTTTGAGATAAATCAATGTGCTTATGCCCCCCATCCACCTCCTCCTTGTCGCCCTGCCCTCGACAACCCCCATGCCAGCCGATGTTGTCGACAATCGACGGTTGCTTTTGACCGCGTCCACTGACTGCGCCCACAGCCCACATCAGACCGTTGTGGTCGCCAGCAACTATCGTCACCGACAGCGTCGGTTTTTGATGCGCTCGACGGCGATTGTCGGTGAGCTCGATCGGTTGGTGGTGGCGGTGGTAGTCGGCGACGGGAGTGATAGTTGGCCGCGGTCGATTGTAGGCGGTGAGAGCAACGCACGGTCAGTGGTGTGTAGCGGCGATGATGGTAGTTGAAGGTGATAACGGTTTGCAAATGAGTGACAAATTCCAATTCTTTTATAAATGTTTTGTCACTAAAATGTATTAGGAATTTTAATTTCTTTTATAGATTTCAGTTCTCTTGAAATTTCAAATAATTTAAAAAATATTAAATTCAAATATCTTTCATTCTAATTCGAATTCAAATTTCAATTCCAACACATTCTGCTAATCAAATGTCCATGCTACTAAAGACTCTTTTATTAAGTGTATATTGCTAAGACTATGTGTAGTGATTGTTTAGTTAAAATGTCATCTAAATACCATGTAAATAAAAATGGTTTCATTAAAGCCATTTTAAATCAAGTGTAGTAGTTAACTAATGCTTGAAGCCCCTATTGATGCAATAATTTAGGAAAAATTGTGTTTGGCGCCCGTTAAGGGATTGAAGCCCTATGGATTTTAAGACCTTTTTTATCAGCTGGTAATGGTGTTTGGATCCCCACTTGTATCCATGACATCATGTTTGAAGCCCTCAAAATACCCACTATGTATAGTCTATATATACCTTAATATGCACGTTACATGAGTTTCATGATGCGCATACTTGCGAAACACCAATTATATGAATCTATCTAATCCATTTCTAGAAGAATACGAATTGTTAAACTTTTTGTGACGTCAATGTATCTAAAATATCTAAAAAGCGTGTTACTTTTATGTGCATCAAGACTATCATACTATATGGATTTATTAGGATTATAAGTTGAAGCTAGTTATTTTGTTTTTGCAAACAAACCTTGGTTTTAGATTCATCTTATGCCCTAAAAAGTCTAGTCACGTTTTATTAACCCGTTTGACTGATAAACGAGTTACACATGTTAAACAAATCATAACCCTGTTATGCACTCATAAGCTAGTTTACCGATTGCGAATCGCTAGAGTGTGTGTTGTGCGGCGCTAATAGCGAACACAACAACAAAGGTGCCGTGGTGGGCGTGAAGGGAGGGTGTGGTGCTTGTAATGCTCGCAAAGGCAAGTTGGCATAGATTCTGAGGGTTTTTCTTTACCGTTGAAGGAGCCATTAAAGGGGCATACTAGTTGTTGCCTTGTTGGAGGTTTTAAAAATTATAAATTTAACCCTTTTTTACTCTACTAGCGGATTAGACCCGCGATTCATCACGGTATTATTTAAAATGCATAAGAGAATGTCAAAGATGACATTTTTTTGGGTTATTTTGGTATTGGTAAGTTCAATGATATAGGCACCCCAATTCTCGTGGATATCTACACATGCTTTAGCGATTTGTTATATACCTTTATGAGCATATGATATTTTATAGATCGTGGATATCAGCTAACATGAGTACATTAGAAGCGTTCGAATAAAAACTCTTATCAAATGTATAATATTGTATTATGATTAACACTACGTTTTTATTGTAAAATATAACTCTTTAATCAAACTATACTGTTAGTTCCATTAAGTTATAACTATCTTTTTAGATTAAAGTATACTATATTTCAAATAAGATAATATTAACTATAACTCATTTAGCAAGCTTGGTGGGGGTTCCACCGGCCTTGTCACGTGTCAGTGCCCGATTTTCCAAACTGATTTAACATCATATATATGTTCTCCGAAATAAAAGATAATTGTTACCCCTTTATAACCCGTAGCAGGTCGCGGGTTCAAAATCTACGTTGCTCTTGTTTATTCTTTTTGGCTTTCTTTTAGTATTCTTACATTATTTTCATTTAAATTATCTTTTTTTTTTACTTTTACTTTTTATATATATTTTATATAAATTACTTTTTGTAATCATTAGCTCACACAAGTGTAACGTATCACATACGCGACGCGACGTGCCGTTAAATCGTACTACTCCGCCGCAACACGCTGGCCTTACATTTAAATTAGTTTTTAACAATCAGACTTTTTTTGTACGTTTGAAGTTAGTATACGTGTAGATAAAAATTTTGTTCGGAAACAAATCGGGTCAAATAAAATAAGTATAATTGATGTCATAATTCGAAAATAAGCTGGTCGATTGTAATATATACTTTACCATGTCACACATTGCCCCGCCACAACGCGCGGTGGGTAAAGAAACTAATTTAATTTAAATAGCATCTAGTTATAAAAATATAATATAAATTTTAATTTAAAAAATCATAAATTAGATAATATGGAATGTAGTAAATTAGATAATCTTATATTATTAAATAATGTATTAAAAATATGAATTAAATAATATATTAATTAGAAGATGTTTATATAAAATTTGTGTGTATATATATGTAACCAACCATGTCGTGGTTCTCTTGATGCATCATCTAAACAAACTAAAACTTCATCATCCAAGAAATTGATCATTCTTCGGCTGGTCCCCAATCGTGAAGTGTACGTGAAACTGAAAGCTTGCCGAAATTCATTGGGAATATCAATAAATTTTAGAGTTAGCTTTTTAAAACTATGTATTTTTTTATTATAAATTTTAGGTTGTATTTGTTTTAGTTAAATATTTATAGAAAATTTAAATAATGTTTTGCCTATACAAAAAATTAAATATTAAAATTTTGATATATATTATAATCACTATAACTCATCCTACAACACACATTCTTATTAATATCATCCTCCCACAACACATCCTAGTCGCTATCTAGGTAACAATATTTTCTTACACTCATCTAATTACTACATCCTCTTACAACACAACTTTATAATAAGTGGGTATAACAAATCATAAATTGGTTGGTTTTGTTTTATTAAACAAGCACTAGTACAAAATGATTTTAAAGGGCGGTGATTTTTGTTTGTTAGGGCGTTTCAAACCACCCTCAAAAACCTCGCTCTAAAAAATTATTTATTTTATAAGGCGGTTTTTTTTGGGGCGGTTTGAGTGTTTTTTGAGACGGTTAGGTGCATTTTATAGGGCAATTGCTTGGTATTTTATAGGGCGGTTGTGAGGGTTTTATAAGACGGTTTTAAAGTTTTAAATAATAATATTTAATTTATTAAATGAGTATATTCAGGATATATTTTGCTAAATTTTTAGATACATGACATTATTGTATAGCCAAAATCATCATATAAATCTAAACCCACCATTCAAACTGTTTGTGTTATATTGAAGAAAATTACAATCATGAAAGCTAAGTAAGTCCCGAAATCATTCTTTATGATAAATATGTCTTTCGGTTTCTTGAATCCAACACTGGTGAAGGCTGAGATTATCATTTGATATCATCATGATAGTCCTTCATTAAGAATATCAATAATCAGAATCATGAAAGTTGAGAACAAAAATAAAAAATGAACAACAAATTCAAACAAAAATCAAAGATAAATAGCATATTCTAACAACATAATTCAACACATAAAACCTTTAACAAGAAGAAATAAAAGATGAAGATTAATTGCAATCACATTTACCTAATTAATCTCGATGGTTTTGGATTTGTAAATAGCCCTAGGCTTACTCGGGTTTGCTACTAACACTTACACCATCCATTGTTGTTGTCTGTGTTTCAAGCACAAATTGAGGATTGTAAATGACTGCAAAGAAGGACTGTTGCTTATATAGGCTGTGAAAATGCCGCCTTTAATTTAAACTTTAAATAGAAAATTTTCCCGCTGCATATATATGCTGGTTTGTACCCTTAAAAGTTTTATTGGGGCGGTTATATTCATTGAGGCGGTTTTGGGGTGTGCACCGCCCTATAAAATGGTGTGAAAATCGTTATATTAAATAAAATGTATTTTTTGGGGCGGTTTAGGGGCTGACCGCCCTAGAAAATCACCCTAAAAAATGAGCTGCAATTTTTTGGGGCGGTTTAGGGGCTGACCGCCCTAGAAAATCGCCCTAAAAAATGAAGATGCAATTTTTTATGGCGAATAAAGGGTGGGCCGCCTAACAAATGAAATAGGACCGCCCCAAAAATTCTTTTATGTACTAGTGAAGTTTGTGTATCAACTTGTTAATTAAATGGCTAAACAATTACACTAATACACATTGAAACGTCGGTGGGATTTTTGTTTTTTAATTCTATGTCAATTATTGTTATATAGAATATTTTTCAACTTTGAAACATAATTTAGCTTCGTTTAGTTGTTTGTTCTTTTGTTCTTTTAAACAAAAGAGTTGGTTCTAATCATTGGAGTAGCTAAAAGATTTTTTCTTTTTTTGTTTTTGCTTTTTTAATTTTTTTTCATTTTTTGTCAAATACAATTACTTACAAATTTAAAACATAACTTGGCCCTTAACCTAAAGCGACTCAGTTTAAATATAAAATGGTTCTGTGGTTAACTTTATAGTTTTGTATGAAATTGCGTCGGTTATGCCAAATATAATATGTTTTCATTTACTCTATGTTTTTATGTTTTTACGTAAATTTAGTTTGTAAACGAGTCATAACGATTATAAATATATTTTTCGACATAAATTTTGTTTCGAAAATAATTAGGTCAAATATAAAATTTTTCATTCAATGTTATAAATTCGAGTCACTCTAAATATTGACGTAAATTTAGTTCGGAAACGACTTGGGTCGACTGTAGTTATAATTTATCACGTAGCGTACGACACGACGGCAACGCACAACGAGTGAAAAATCTAGTTTATCTTAAACATGACCATTAAATGGTTTAAATATTACAACCATTATCGTGTTGTTTTAAGAACTTCAACCCCAGCTTTATTGTATTATATAACCTTTTAATAATCGGCATAGAAATAAACAATTTTCAAAAATCAATCCACACACACTAAACACCGTGTCTATTCTGTCACACAAGATCATTGTTCATATTGTCAAATCAAAAGATATAGCATCACCAATAAAACAGTGAAAAAACATGCTTATATGACACCTTCTTCATGTTTTTTCTCTTATGCTCACTTACAATACATAAAAATCACCATCTCTCTCCTCTCTCCTCCTTCATTCCTCTCGCATACTCAAAAGTCGATATTCTTATACAAGAATTTTACTATCTTCTATTTCCTCCACATCACATCACCCCTTCTCTTCTTCACATCACCCCTTCTATCTTGCACATCACCCTCCCTCTCCTAAAAAAACATCAAAAATTATCTCTATTGGAGATGGTCTACTGTACGTGTGTTTTTTTAGCAACCATAAAAAAATATGAAATTAAAGTTACAATATGAATTTCTCAAGTCTAACTATACTTACCACATATATCATATACTTATATTTTTCCCTGATGGCTCCCTCATAATTTTATAACTTTCTTTGTATTTACCTCATAGTTAGATGTGATGTTTCATAAATTCCAAATATACATTGCTAACTTATTTATTTTTATCAATGTGTTAGAATTTTGGACACAAAATATTTATATTTATGTATTTGTTATATAAATAGTTATTTATTTATTAGTTTAAATTCTCGTTTTGTAACGAACTATATCATGTCCAAACTGAAGCTAAGATGAATTAGATATCGATGCTCGAAGTTGAGTGGTCAGAATTAAGGAAGTTAAACTTGGATGATTATAGTAGGAAACTGTTGAAATTTCTTGCATAATGCTAATAAAGCATGCATTGATTAACATGGATGTTTTATGTTTTGACGAAGTCTTTTAATAATTTATGAATGTTTATTATGGTTTATAATTGGCACTAAACATGTCATGAATGAAATAGCAGTTTTAATTTGGTCTTATAAAACATTTCATAAATCAAACAAAGTTTTGATTGTAAATCATAAAACTCATATTAATATGAATTCTTTAGCATGATATATAAGAAATTTATTTTCTTTAGTGTCAAAAAAGTTTTATAGAAATTGATAGATGAACACTCTCTAAATTGTTCTTCCTACATCATCATTTTTAACCTTTTTCATGTAACATCATAACACATATTTTACCCGGTGATCACTCTGGCCCGAGGCACTCTCCGGCAGTACATACTGCTTTGGCTGTTGTACCTTGGGAGACAGACGCGCTGTCTTGAGTAGAGACGCGAAATCTATTTTAAGGGACCCGTGTCTAGCACGATCCTCAGTCACAACCGTCAGTCTTTTGTTTGTTAATTGTTGTAGTCGAGGGATATAGTTGAATATTCGAACGCGATAAATACTCATGTCAAGAATACCATATGAACACTCGTTGGAGTATATACTAAAGACGGATGTTCGAATCAAGTTTGGTATATAAATATTGTTTATATTTATTTTTTTAGTCGTATTTGTAAACGGTATTGTACTAGAATATTTCTTATTACTACCAAGAGTATCGTTGCAATTACTATCTTTTAATATAAAAGTGAACCTGTTTCTTACATTTTGATCAATGTTTGTAATTCTTTTAGAACGGAATTGTTTGTAATAATTTACAAGTTATCGGAACACAAACATACAAACCATTAAACTTGCTTTAAGTTTCCAACTTTTTTTAGTTCTTTTTTGTTTTCCGCTTTAATTTATATGGTTTTATTAAATACAGATTTTCCGTTTTGACATACTTATTTTTATTAACATTTCGAAGTGAATTTTTTCACGAGGCTATACTAAGATACAAGTCGTCAATTGAGTCTTACAAATTCTAATATCCCATCATAATGTAAAGGGTAGTTATAATACAATTTGATTTTAATACCCTTTAAAAATTTTAATGCGACGACAAACATGTATTCTCAAAATGATTCATAACATTTCTTCCAAGTGTAAGGATTGAGGAATGACTTCGAATTCTCTAATATTCTTAAACAAAAAAATTGAGTTCAGTTCCTTGATTATTATTTTGACTTGATTATTATTTTGGAGTTTTAAAACCTTATTGATGTTAAAATATTTGATGAAATATGAATATATTGTTTTAAAATAATCAGAACAAGTAGTATGATCATGCCGTTTTTGGTCACGTCACTGGTTCGTGTTTTATCTCTACGTTGATCCATGCCTCTTATTCATCTTATTTAAAAGTTCTTTCCTTTGTTTTTTTCCCACGGTCTTCTATAAATCATTTTAAAAATAGTCCAAGCTAGCCTGTTAAATGACTCATGCTTATCCGGTGGTGGGTGGAATCTAGCATGAATCTAAAATTAGTTCAAGCACACGAACATCATACCGCGTGTTCACATGTTAAGAAGGATATGACTCGTTTAATTCAGTTTTTAAGTTTGTTTATTTTATATTAATTTTTTTAGTTACAAATATACAACAGAAAGTATATGTATATAAGAGCATTCACAACCCGTTTCTTAAATTTATGTGAGTGTATTTTTTCTTATATTATATGATATGGTTATAAGTGATTGTAAGTGAAGGATATGAAAAATTTACTGCTCAATTTGTATTTTTGATAAACACTGTTCAAAACCCTGTAATGTTTTTAATATATTTTAAGTGTTTGTGAGTGAAAAAGAGAGAAAAAATAATGATAAAATTGAAAAGAAGAGAGAAAAATTATTGATTTTTAATGTAATTATATAAATAACTATTAGCAATGGGTTATGAACACGGTTTGAAAACCGGACCGGATCGGCCGGTCCGACCGGTTGGACCGGGAACCGGACTCCAATCCGGTCCCGTTCGGTGTTTAAAACCGTTTTTAAACGTTGAACCAGTGGTCGGACGGTTGAAACGGTCGAACCGGAGGTCTGACCGGGAACCGGACCGGTTGAACCGAGGGTCAGACCCGTTGAACCGTTTTTTTTATATAATTTTTTAATTTTTCTGTAATTTTTACTTATATTTATAAAAAAATAATTATAATTTTATCCGGTTCTTATATCCGGTCCGACCTGTTGAACCGGTCTGACCAGCAAACCAGTTAGACGTCCGGTCCACTGCCCTGTTCGGTTTTAAAAACATTGGTTATGAATGCTCCAAGACAATTATGTTTAAACAACCTTTTCTTCTCTCACCTCCACAACATTCCCTCTCTCTTTATCTTGCGGTGTCTATCTTTAAAACATCATAGAACACTTTACTATGAGGCTCTTAGACATACAATATACAATTGATTAAGCATAATTTTAATCAAATATATTTTTTAACTATTTCCTGAATCTTGATAAGTTGCTTGATCTCAGAAATATATCTAAATAAATATTTTTTTGTAATTAAATAATTAACAATTGACCTGCAAACATGACTACTATATTAATAATTTGTGGACCTCTAGTATGCTATAGTAATGCCGAAAGATTAACTATTTTAATAGTAAACCTATATTCTGTGACCCCTAAAAGGTATGATTTTTTAAGATTAATTTTTGTTTTCAAGTTAAGTGGTTTCTAAGTTGTTTTAAGCTTGTTTTTTGGTTTTAGGTATTCAGCTGTCTCAAGTAACGATAGTGGGTTATGTAGCAAGAGCCAGGCTGATGATGTGGCGTTGACACGGGTGAATCAATGAGTGTGTTCCTCTAGTTGAGATAGTGGAAGTGGTGAAAAAAATGATCTTCTATTTTGTTGAACTAGCAGATCAACAGTATGTAGCATTTTTTTGTTGTTGCATATATCCGGTGGTTGAAAGTCTAAGGTTTATTGAAAGTCTAAGTTTGTGTCTTTAAGTTAATTGAGTCTAGTTTGTTAAACATTTTTCACTGACTTCTCATGGAAACAACCTTACTTACCCTAATACAATAAAGGTAGCTAAGATTAGTTATATAAATCTTTTTTGATTGAGTCTCGACAACCAGATCAGTGGGTGTGGGCTTTTTCTTTAAGACTTAGTTATTAAATTTCTAGTTTTTGATGATTTAAGGTTAATAAGTTTTAATTGATTTCACTTTTAAGTATGCATGTATGTTTAGTGGGTTTTAAGTATAGACATGCATACATGTATATGTCTTAAGTATGTATATATGTGTGTATAAATGTAGTTAGTGATTTACTAATTAGATTTATGATTACATGGTTATTATCTAATCATTACTTTTATCATTTATGTATGATTTAACATTACGCTTCGTACATACTCACATATGTTGTTTTGATCTATTATATGATTGTAAACTTATATTTTTATGTGTTTGTTTAATTGTAATTGGTATTTAGTAGGCTTGGTTGAGTAATCTGGGTTTCATTATTGTTGGGTTTGCATATATTGTTTTTATCTAATTGGTCCAGTCCTTGATGGTTTATGGGTCAAGATCCATTAAGGTTATAGTGGGTTTTAAACTCATTAAGGTATTGTGCCCAAAACCCATTAAGGTTGGTGGGTCAAAGCCCATTTAAAGCATAGGCCAGCCACTAGGGTTTGTTGGGTCAAGACCCAAAGATGTGTAGGCCTACGCTTGCTATAGTTTGGCCATACATGGGCTTCTACATCCAAATGTTTGCTTAAGTAGTCTGTTATCTTTGTGTGGGCTATGTGAGTTTCTAAAAAAAAATCATTTAGGGTTGTCATAACCGATCTAGTTCCGAAGCATGTTTACAAATGTTGATGAGTGAACTAGAGGCTTTGGGAATGAAACCAAACGAAATAGTACGTGACTTTACAGGAAAGCTAAGCCATATAAAAGCCAAGTTCACAACTCTTACTAGTACATTGAAAGATAAGATACTTGTAAGGAAATTACTAATCTGGTTCCAAAGAAGTTTCTACTAATCGTTGTATCTATCGAGCAATATCAAGAACTTGACATAATACCATTGGAATAGTGACAGCCTTTGAAGAACGTTAAAAAGTCATGATGAAGCGAAGGTAAATTATCAAGGAAAACTTCTTGTGGCAAGTTCAAACAGTTAAGGTCATGGTAGAGGATAGAGAACAAGGTAGAACTCTAGAAAATGAGAAATTTACAAAGAAGAGGCATGGGTCAAGGAAGTAAAGCCAAATGAAAGTTTGATGTTATGAATGGCGGAGAACATGGTCATTTGTAAACAAATACACCAAATGGAAGAACAGGGAGAAGGACAAGTCAGAAGAATCCAATCATGGGCATGATAAGAAAAAAAAATTACTATAAAAGCAAGACAAACAAGTTGAAGACTTAACATAAACCAAGTTTAGTTTAAGGGGGACAATGAAGACATAAACTTAACGTTATATAATTAGGGTTAACTGTGTCATATTAGAAAGTATATTTGGATTCTAGTATACC